>RJWT010001819.1:0-44909 GCA_004365215.1 Cuniculus paca | reverse complement strand
GCCAGAGAAATATTTCTGAATCTAATCAAGAGAAAACCTCAGATAATTCAAATTGAGGACATTCAACAAAATGACTAGTTTGTGTTTCAAAATGTCAAGGCCAAAAATCACAAAGCCTACAGAACTGTTTCAGATGAACAGGAAATTAAAGGACATCAACTAGTGAAAAGTTAGCTCCAGAGAACATTACTGGAATAACTAATGTGAATACAATTGTCTTAGTTACGTTTCTCTTATTGCTGGGACAAAATATCTGACACCCAAAATTAAGGAAAGAAAGGTTTATTTAGCTCACAGTTTGGAGGTTTCAGTTAATAATCAGTTGGCTCCAAGGCAGAGTGGCATGGCACAGGGGCAACACTTCAAGGCAACAGAAGACCACAAAGGCAGCACAAACAAAAAGCAGGGGAGAGCAAGTCTCTTTTCCTCCCTTATATTGTAAGCAGGCCACTACCAGCTAGTGTGGGTGTAGCACTCAAACCATCCCCATGCCCTACTCTGGCCCAAGCTCAGGATGTTTACAAAATGAAGACCCTGGGCCCTGATGGCCCTGCTTAGTGAAACTTCCAAACTCAAGTTGACACAATGTATCAACCATTACAAAAATGGATTAAGTAAAAATGTTAAACTTCCTAACTTTGAATGCTGTACTCTGGTGGTATAAAGAATGACCCTGTTCTTAGAATACACACACTAAGGGGAAATGAGGGGGTGGGGGCAGATAGAAAAAAAAGGAAGGGGGAGAAAAGGTGGGGAGGAACAGACAGACCACAAGCACAAACATACACACACATAGCAAATCAGAAACAACTGGTAAATCTGGGTAAAAGTTTCAAACAGTTCTTTGTACTAGTCTTACAACTTTTCATTATGCTTGAAATTATAACAAAATTAAAAGCTATTCAAAAAATAAGTTCGTACAGTATTATGTAACAGCACTAAAAATGTGTTAATCCTGGGTTCTTTCAAAGTTCAAATGCCTGCATATTAAAACTGATCTATCTTGGTTTAATATATCTCAAGTGAACCTTCCCTGAATTACCTATACATTTATCTCAGTACTTCACATATTCAGGTTATCATTTACTAAACTGAGGGCCGGGGACATAGCTCAGAGGCATAAGCACCTTTCTGGCAAATACAAGGTCCTGACTTTGATGCCTGGTGCAAAAAAAATAAGATAGATAGATAGATAGATAGATAGATAGATAGATAGATATCTAGAGGTGTTGCTCAATGATTCATTTACTAAATTGTTTCTCATGAATTTTTCTCCTGTGCTCTATTTTTGCAGTTTTTGTCCTAATAAGATCTACTCATGAGCATTCCTCATAGCTAGACAACCTGAGCAACAGCGCTGGACAGGTGAGATGCTCCAGACTCTATATGACACAGACTAGACCCAAGATTCAAGCAAACTCACCTATAATCAAATCATTCCTGCAACTATATTCTGTGCATATGTATATTTCTATAATGTATGTGTAAGTATATATAATAATGTATGCATGTTTATTTATATAATCACTTTTACTCACCTGATTGAATAAAGTATTCAGTGTTAGGAAGTGAACAGAAAAAAATATGCACCCTCACTCACTTTGTAAAAGAAGCTGTCTCATTGGTTCCATCTTGGGAGAGGAAAGAGAGAAATATTTGGCAGTACCTACTAAAATTTTAAACACAAATATTCTTTGATAGAGCCACTTTACTTCTTAGTGGTAATTTAAAATCAGAAAAATATCTTAAGTTCACAAACCTTTTTGAACAAAGAAGTTCTCAATATATTTATACACACAGTATTTTTTTCCTGTTTCTATGTTCATCACTAGCAGAAGTACAAAAAAATTCTAATAAAAATTCTTTGAAAAAGTAGAAACATCAACAAAAGATGACCTACCAGGTATTTTCACCATTCCCTTAACATTGAATTTTGCACAGCAAATGAAGTGAAGAAAATCATGTAATGTACAGCAGTAAAAGGAAGCACTGCTTTAAACAGTAAAATGCTACTGAAAATCTACATCCATCAATAAGGAATTTAACAAATAATGATATGAAGCCAGGTATGGTGGCCCAGGCCTATAATTCCAGCATTCAGGAGACTGAGAGGCAAGAAGACCGAGTTCAAAGCCAGCCTGGACTACACGGTGAGAACCTGTCTCAAAACAAAAAACAAAGTATCACCTATCAATTCAGCAAGATACTATAAAACCATTACAGGTTTCACCATAACAGGACGATGATTATCCGGTCCAACTGTCTTTTCTAGATTCAGATTTCATTGGAAAAGTCTGAAATGATGTGAGTATTCTGTCATGTGAAGATCACCTAAATAATGGTCACCTTCACTGGAAAGGATCTGAGACGTTTTAGAGGAATGAGCTCAAGATTTTTCAAAATATAAATATGAAAAGACCAAGTAGTTAGAGCACACCACCCACTGACCCTTTCAGAGAGATGACAACTCACTCCTTGCATACCACCCTTGCCTTTGGGCACCTGGGTGACCCTGTTTTGATGTCCACTGACCACTCTTACCTTGGACTTCGCATACCAAGTGAAGTGCAGGAAATTTGTCTCACTGGGTACTAACAGGTTAAAGGACAGAGCGTAGTGACTAATAAGGTCGTTTCTCACATAATAAAGTTCTGCATCAAGACCTAAAAAAAAAGGGGGGGAGGAAATAATTAAACATCTACAGTATCTTCAAAATCAGACCCATTGGGATTTAAAAACTAGTAATACAGTTAAGATAATATAGTACTGATGTACACGCATGTATCACCAATTGCTCACGTATGTGCAGTTCAATGAAGCAGGAGGGCACTGGGTTTTATTACCACTGACAAAGATGAAGAAACTGGGACTGAAAGCAAGTGGTTCTCTAAGCCCAAAACTCTAGCAGCCACCCTGCCTTCTGAGTGCCAGTGTGATATGCTTCTTTCTGGGCACAGTGCTTTGCAGAGCAGCACCTACAAAGAAAGGCCTTTTCCTTCAAAAAACTGACATCAATTTAGGAGCAGAGATTCAAAATGTTAGGGAAACTAGCTGATTATGACCCAGAAGTGGCATCTGCTTCCTCCATTAGACCAATGTCGCTAGCACTCTGACAGACAGCACTTGCCTCAGCACACTCACACCAGGTCAATCCCAGGTTCATGTTCTCCTCCCTGCCTAGCCTAGGTGCAGCGCACCACAGATCCACTGTACCCTTGGGATGCAGATCTCAGCACGTCGCACAGCTCTGTAACACTTGGTTAGAAAATGTTAAACAAAATGACAGACAAAACAGGAATGACTGCAAATGCTACAAAAGGAACTCTCATATTTCACTTATTCCACACTACCTTTTAGACCTAATTCTATCAAACCACTTTTCCCTAACTGTATTTAATATTTTTCTTTAAAACAATCCAATTTTTAAAATTTTTTTCAAAGAGAAAACTTAGTAATACCTTGAAATGGAAAATCAAATCATGAAAAACTACAAAGTAACCAAAAAATAACAGGAAAACAAAACAACAGTACTAAATTCTAGCTAAATAATGTTGATACCAACACAGTGAACTTGACCTCAGTTCACTGTTTACAAAAGGGGAGGAAGGAGTGTTAGTGCTAGAGAGAAGTGAAGAACTACACAGAGGCTTTCCTTCTCCCTATAACAACAGAAAGCACTGAAAGAATAAAGGCAGAAAGTAACCTTCTCTCAAATTGATTAAAAAGTTCTGTCCAGATGTTCCTCTAGTAATGCATGGCATATGTATTGCCACGCTAAAGAGAAGAAAATGTACAGGGAAAACAAATTATAATTTCCCATTTACTAGGTCCGGGGATTTAGCTCAGTGGTATAAGCACCTGCTAGGCAAGCACAAGGTTCTGAGTTCAATTCCAGGTACCAAAAATAAATAAATAAATAAATAAATAAATAAATAAATAAACAAACAAACAAATTTCCCATTTACTGAGCCTGCACTATAGGTCAGAAACCTATTGGACTACAAGAGGTCACAATAGGGTATATGTCTCAAGTACATAGATACAGAAATAAATATCCCTACTACAGGTATTTTACTTGTAAAATTAGTTTTCTCATTTCTGAATGGATCTAACACAAGGATTAGATCTGAGACACAGGGAAAAGCTGCTCCATGGACTGAGCAGCACTGCTTTATTTACTCTACAGAGGTTACCAAACGCAATGATCCTTATGTGCAATGATCTACCTTTGCTGGTAGGACAGCAACGTTTGGAAACAGTTGGGAGGAATTGTGGTGTTGGAGAAAGGACAAAAGCATAGAAAAGGAGGGAAAGGGGGAAGTGAGGGAATGGAAGTGGAAGAGGGAAATGTATTAAGAAAGCTGGAAATGAATATGAGTGATCACAGTAACAGTTTAAATTTGTTTAGTTAAAAAAATTCTATGTGTACTGTAGTTTAGATAAATGCTGTTTTACAGAAGACACACCAAATTTAAAAATATACACAAGGTGGAATAAGATAAAGAAGCAAATGAGACAGTAGTGACATGGCATACACTAAAACATAGGGTAATAAAATTTCACACTAATAAACTCATTAGGTAATATAAAATAAGATTTCGTATCAATAACTACAAAAGATATTACACTACAATAAAAGAGCTTCAAATATAGGAAGCAAAACTCAATAGGAAAAACAGCAAGAAACAGACAAATCCATAATCACAGTTGCAAACTGATACTCTTTCAGAAATCAAAAGACTAAAATACATAAAAACTTAGGTAGATCCATGACTTAAGCAGTATACTTATGGAACATGAAAGAACGAGAGCAAAGTATCATAAATTACACTATCCACATATTTTTAAAAAAGATTCTTAACCAAAAATCATACAGGCTACCTTCGCTGATCAAATATGGTTAAAAAAAAAAAAAGTTAACTATAAGCCAGGAGTGGTGGGGCATACCTGCACTCTGGGAGCTGATCCATTCAAGTTTGAGCCCGACCTAGGCAATTTTGTGACTTAGCAAGATACTGTCTTGAAACAAAAAAAAATAAAGAGAGAGCTGGGGATGTAGTTCAATGTGCCATCTCCAGTACCCCCACAAGACCTACTACAAGAGAATTTGAAAAAATTAACAGTTAAATCCTTTGAGAGAGAGAAACACCAAATACATATTATCCAATTTCAAAAATAAAAGAGGGAATATTACTACAAATCTTACAGGTGTTAAAAAAATTATGAACAATTTTATGATAAATTTGATAACTTACATAAAATAGAAAAATCCCTGTATTAAAACTGACCCAAAAAATTTCAAAGAAAAACCTACTCATAGAGACAGCTCCAGGTCCAGATGACTTCAACTATAAATTCTATCAAGCATTCAAGGAAGTTAAAATACCAGTCTTACATAAACTCTATCAGAAAACAACAGAAGAGAACCTTTCCTTATAAGGCCAGCATCACATTGCACTAAAAACCTACCTAAAACATTAATGGAAAAGATTAAAAACCAACATCCCTCATGAACATAGATTCAAACATTCTCCACAAAACATTAGTAAATTGACTACTACATAAAAGGGATATCCATGATCAAAGAAAAGGCTGACCTTTTTAAAATCTCAATAATTTATCACATTTTGAGAAAACTCAGAACATCTCTAATTCAAAGCCCGTATCAGTAATAAAAACTTAGGCAAATAAGGCATAGGCAGAAACTCAGTTTGGCAAAGAGCATTTTAAAAAAACCCTACAGCTATTATGCTCAGTGGTGAATTATTAAATTCTTATTCCTAAAATTATAACTAAAGCAAGGATATCTTCTATCACTTCTATTCCATCTGGTACTGGACTTGCTTGCCAATAACTAGACCTACACTGAAAACAACCAAACATAGCTAAAAAAATTAGAGGAGACCTAAATAAGTGGAGAGAGATATATCATTCTCTTAGATAAGTATCAATGCAATTAAGATGTTAAGTTTCTTAAATTGATCTGTAGATTAAAAAAAAAAACCTAATCAAAATTCTAACCGATATTGTTCAGTACTAAGGACTAACCCTGGGGCTTTGACACTGAGGTAAATCCCCAGCCTTTCTTATTTTGAGACAGTGTTATGCTAAGCGGTTACGTTGTCCAGGCTGAGCTGCAGCTTGCCATCCTCCTGATGAAGTCTCCACCGGAATGCTGTCACTACAAGTGCATGCTACCACACCTGGCATCCGACAGATTTTTTTAAAGAAATAAACTGATTCTAAAGTGAAATAGAAATGGTAAAACAATCTTGAAAACAGGAAAATAACGTTGGCAGATTTACACAACCTGATAGAACAATATAATGAAAATCTACAGTAATCAAGACAGTGGGTACAAACTTCCAACCCTCAAAATCCTCATGTTGTTAGGAAAATAAAATTCAGGACACAACTTGGGAGAAAATATTCTCAACACACGTATCTAAAAAAGAACTTGTTTAGTGGGAATGGTTAATTTTTTTAAGAAAAAAAAGACTGTTTAGGTGCTGGGGATCTAGCTCATTAGTGTAATACTTGCCTGGCATGCATGAGACCCTGGATTTAATTTCAAGCACTGTGTGTGTGTTTGTGTGTGTGACTTGTTTCCAGAATATATAAAAATGTGGGCAGATATTTCACAAAACAATATGTAAATGGGCAATAAACATATGAAAAGGTGCTACAATAAACATCAGAAACACAAACTATAACTGAGAACCATGAGTACCCAAAAGAATAATAAAAATTGACTGTTGGTAAGGGTGTGGAATAATTTCAACACTCATTCACTCCTGAGTATAAAAATGTTCAACTACCTTGAAAAGCCAGCAGTTTTTTATGAAGTTAAACATATACCTACAATATGACCCAGCAATTCCACTCTAGGTAATTATCCAAAAGAAAGAAAACATGTGTCTCCAAAAAAACTTGTGCATAAAAGCTCACAGACCTTTTAGTCATAGTAGTCAAAACTGGAAACAACACAAATGTCCATCAACAGACACTAAGCAGATATGAATGAATAAACAATTGTGCTTTATTCACACAATAGACTACTACTACTCAGGAATAACAGCAACTTTTTTGAGACTTTGTAACAAGAATGAATGGGCAGAGTTCAAGAAACTAGACACAAGAAAATACAAAGTATATACTATTTACATAAAATTTGAGAACAGACAAATTACCCTAGAACTCAAATCAATGGTAGCAGAGAAAGACAGGAGAATGACAAATAGCAGCAAGTTACCAGGGAACTTCCACAGTGATGGCAACATTAGACACATGGACTGGAGTACTGGTTACAATGGTGTACAGTTTTCAATACTCAACTGAACATTTAGAACCTGTTTGCTTCATTACATGTAAATTTTACCTAAATCTTTTAAAACAAGGGGAAAAAAAGAATTTTTACCACTCAATAGTTTTTTTTCTCTCTTTTAAAAAAATCTTGTAAATCATAAAATGGCAATAGAATTAGCACAAAAAGCTTTAGGAAAAAAGGTTAATCTTAAGTGATCAACAACTTCCAAATTTAAACTTCAAACACCTTTCATGGAGAAATAAAAAAATCTGTTCCTAATAAATAACACATTAATGTTATCACTGAAAGAATAACAAAAATGTGTAAGCACTTAGGTCTTCCAGAACATAGTTCAAAAATATCAAAAGTATCTAGAGGTTCTACAAATTCAACCCACTGAACAGTCAGATGAAAAAGAAATGTTAGGAACTGGACAAGAAATAAAGAACAAAACACAAGCACATTCTCAAGCCACGCATATATTAATAATTTGAGGTTTAGTCCTGCTAGAAATTCTCTAAATTGTTCTCTCTCATATGACGAGTCTGAAGGATAAAGTCAACCTCTTCCCATTATTCCTCCCCATATTGCTCCTAGCCTGACCTCTCTAGTGCTATCAACCCAAATTCTTCAACCCTACAGCATACTCTCTTGGAACACACCAGAGCAAGTGCTCCACAAAACAGCAACCGAAATCTGAACACAGACTGCAGTCAGCTAACTGTCTCAGGCTCCTAAACACTACCTGCACTTCAACATGTACTGGCATGCTTATGACTCTGGCCATCTATCCCGATACCTCACAGATGACCCATTTCTGCACTCTCTTCCCCTAACAGAGCCCTAACTTCCACAAACTTCCTCTCATTCCTGAAGTATAACTTTTCCCTGGTCTTGTGGAGCCCAAAGAGCTGACTCTCCCACCTTTGTTGGGCACCACCCTGAATTCCTGGGACCACTTCAAATACTTGAACATTTTTATCAAAAGTTCTGTTTCCTTTAGGATCAAGTCATCAAACTGTCACCTCTATTCTTCCCAGTCTCTGAGCTACACCATTCACTGAGGGTTTTTTTAAAACAAGTGGGGAATAAAGTTTTTAACATTTAATAGGTTTTTTTTTGTCTCTCTTTTCTCTTAAAAAAAAATCTTGTAAATCATAAAATGGCAGTAGAATTAGCTTGGGACCAGGTTATAAAAATTTCTGTACATCCATTTCCTATGACTCATCACGGCAGACTCTAAATGTCCTTGAAACCAATCCACCTGCCCTTTAATATTCCTTCAATTCCTTAACTCCAACTTTCACTCGTTCATACCCACAGTAATATGTAAAGTTTTGAACTGTAAAATTTCAGTAGCTCACAGCTTTTCAGCTTGTTCTCTATTACTGCAACAGCTGTTTTAGGGCTCATACCATCTCCAGAATCTGTAATTCTCATTTCTCCTATTTTTTTTTACACCAACAATTTCTCACTTTCTTCTTACAGTCCCCACTTCACTTACTTTCCTACTATCAGTACCCTCATCTTTCTCCCACAGCTCTGTATCGGACATACCTAGCCCAACTCACAAAACACCTGATCTTGAATTAACACCCCCCCACTTCCTGTCTTCTCTGGTGCTATGACTGACTGCTGCATAATTCTGAATGAAACTATACCCACAAATGAGTTACTGTATTGCAAAATGATACCATCAACAAATAAATATTTGTAAGTTGCTGACAGTTTGGAATCCTATAATCTAAATCTCTGGGGATACTTACTGGTCACCAAAATAAATTGTAAAATTAAAATTGAATACTCTAGATTGAGATTGAAATTAGAATACAATCACTAAAACAGTTGTTTTCTGACTACAAATTTTGAAAACATTTGTTTTAAAAGAGACATTTCTTTACTAGTATTTCCAGTAGGAAAGTGTTTAAACTTCAAAGGAACCATTCAAATTATATTCACATTTTCACATATCAAATTTGGAAACATGGTCTGTTCTGTTCTGAGAGATGTTCCTCTAACACTGATTAGCTTATAATTGGTTAGTAACAGTGTCAGTATAACACTGGAGTTGTGTCACTTCACGTATGAATTTTTCCAGCCAAGGAACACTGAAAGTGCAGAAAGAGAATTAAAACTTTCACCAGGAGGGAGCCAGTAATATAGCTCAGTGGCATAAGCACCTGCCTAGCAAATTCAAGGTCGTGAGTTTGATTCCTGGTCCCTCTGACAAAAAAATTTTTTTTCTCTAGGAAAGGAAAAACATTACTCAGCTCAGCTACTGCCAAGCAAGACCCCTTTTCAGGTGCACTGAAAGAACATTAAAAATGATCATTTCCACCCACCGTCCCTCCTCACAGGTATGGTTCCAGCACCCCAGCAAGCTGCACTTCCTTCTTTGCCTAACTCTATGGCAGCCCCACTGGTTTACAAAGTTACTTAAATTTGCAATGCACATGGTTGCACTGCCTCAGCCTCTGTTTTTAATTTTGAGACAGGATCTCACTATGTTGCCCACGCTGGACTTGAACTTGGCTATCCTCCTGTCTCAGTCTTCAGGGCAGCTGAGATAACAGGCAGTGCAGGCCTGTGATTTCCACTTTCATAGATTTTAGTAACTGTAACTCTCCTCTGTGGCAGACTTAGCCACACTAAGTGGTTTGACTGGACTACCCAAGTTACCTTATAAGGTACCAATTATGCTTTTGTTAGTACTCTGGTTTAAAAATTGCACAAGTCTTGAATGGTGTGCTCTTAACCTTATTTTTCCCATAAATCCTGTTATTCTTCATGAATAAGCAATCCTTTAGTGAAGGTTTTTTTAAGGAGTCCATTTGATATTATAACAGAAAAGTTAAAATCCCTTAAACATAAAACTGAATGTTGAACAGCGTGTGGCAAGCGTACTACATATAAAGATTCAGAAATACGCTATTTACTTTTTTCCCTTGGTAGCACTGGGGATTGAACCCCGGGAAGGTCTACCACTGAGCTAGATCCTCAGCCTCTATTTTTTATTTTGAGACAGGATCTCGCTAAGTTGCCCACACTGGACTTGAACTTGGCTATCCTCCTGTGTCAATCTTCAGAGCAGCTGGGATAACAGGCATTGGATACTATTTCAGCTATTTACACTCTGTAACCTGGTACTACACTAAAAATCCATCATAGGGAAATCAAAGATAGACATCAATTTCCTACAAGATATTACTCAAAATAATTAAAACTGAATAAAATAAATTACCAGTAGCAAAGCAGCAATTAATAAACCATAATACATCCATAACTGAGAACAATAGTTTTTCAACATTTTCTCTTTCTTTACAAGAGAAAGAGGTAATATCCCCATCAAACAATAATACCCTTTCAATAAATCAACTTTATCTGTGACACACTGATCGATCCCTTTCTTGACAGATTTTAATGATGAAAATAAATGACTAGAAAAAGACTATGAAACCACTAGTGGAACTTTACAAACCAATGATGAACTGAGTTTTGCCTAGCATGCAACATTAAGTAAAAACAGGCAAGCACAAACTATATATAATAAATCTTCAAAAATGTCTAGCACCTAAAATAGTTCATGCTTCTTTCGGGTGTTCAATAAATGTCTAGTGAATTAAAGTTAAATATATATGTTGTATGTTACATTTAAAAAAAAAAAAAGAAATACCAAAAAATATTAACAGTAGTTAATTATAACTGGTGGCTTATGGGTGGTTTTTACTGTACACTTATATTTTTTCTTCTCATAAATTTTCCGTGAACTATAACCAGAAAAAAATGTTTGTTTTCAAACACATGTTTAAAGACATGCATACGGCTTGCAACAATTCACTAAAACAAAAATTACATACTCTTCCCCAAAATCCATGAAGCCTGAAAGCTAGAGAAAAAGCTCACTCTCCTAAAAAAAAAAATTTTTTTTCTAAGACATTATCTTTTGTATACCAAGATTAATATTAGTAATGATAAATGATTATTAGTGATTGAAACCTTTTCCCTCCAACTTTCCCTTAAAAATTCATTTTTTTTTAAAAGCAAAATTTGGCAAGGTACTATGTACTGACAGATTTAAAAAGGCAAACTTAGGAAAGAATCTCCACATGACACACTGACAAATGAGACTGAAATGAGAAGCCAATTTTTGGATTCTTTACTCACTATTCTGAATGAGAGTGACATGGAAACCCACGTCAAATGTTAAAATGATAGGAAATGGAATGAAGACATCATTTTGGAGAGAACATAGTTTTGGAAGAAGGCAAAGAATTCTATTTCTAGACAAATTCTGATCATATGCAAAGAAAACAGATTCAGATGGCCTCAGGAAACACACCGATTAAGTATTCTTTCCCCAACAAAGTTACTCTAGAACAAACTGAGGTGACTAAAACTTCTGCTTTCAACAGGGGACAAAGATTCATTTACGCAGAGGAGAAGTTTGCTTCATGATGCAGGTATACTAATGACAAATCTTTATTGCTCTAAATCAAAATTTAAAGCCTACAAAAACATGGTAAAAATGTAAAGGGAACCTAACATTAAGTACAATTATGGTTCAAAACTATCATTGACAGAATGTTATTTATACCCATAATTAATATGATTATAATAAATACATCAAGACGGTAGCCAATAGGAAATGTATTTTCTTCCAACCATCCATAAGATATAAAACATATATCAGCTGTAAGGAAAAGTGCAAGTAGTTTCTTAAAACAGAAAATGTGTAGGCCATAATCTGAACTCAGGGCAATGGAAAGGAAGCAAGCAGACTGGAAAAACTTAATCTGGAGTCTGAATGATCTACCTCAAAGAGGAACCTATACTCTTATTCCTAACAAAAGATTTCAAATACATAAAGAAAAACAAGAATATGAGAAAAAAGGATTGGAAAATTATTTACCAAAAATTGGCAATGCATGTTTAGATCCTGCATAATACATTTTTCCTTTATGGTCTTGTATTTTTCTGAGGAGTCTATAATGAGAATGTTTTACCTTAACAATCGATAAATAAAAAAAAATTCTGAACAAATTTATTTTTTGAAAGAGATAAAGTCTATAGAGAATAGCATACTTTTTCCTGAATTTCATCTCATTTTTTTTTCCTTCATCACAGTCTCAAAAAAAATTATCTTTAAAAAAAGTAAAAGAGGTGGCATGAGCAGCTATTTCAATGATAGTAAGACACATATGGTAGCCATTTTGAATTTACTATTGTCTTGTCATGTAGTCTTTTAGTGTATCCATTGTTTTGTTTTTTACTGTTTCTATTCTATTCTGTTCTGTTTGATTTTTACTATGTCTAGAAGTATCTGCAACTATATTGAAGACAACAAAAGGCATTATGGTAACTACTGTTGATTTTGTAATGTTGTGAAATCCTGTATCACTTACTCTGGTTTGTTCTGATTGGTTTTATTCTGTTTTATTTTCCTTGGTCTTATCCTCTATAAAATTAAAAAAAAAAAGTAGACAAGTGAAGAGCTCTAAATAATTACTCCTTTCTAATTGTTACTAGTTATTAGTGCTTTGAGTGTATCAACAGCAATCAAATGCAGCCTGAAAGCAGAGGCAGTGGATAGTTGGGGTACCGTAGATAGTAGGGGGTGAACACAGTGGATAATAGGGGTGGATAGTAGGGAGTGGTATGATAGGCATCACAGGAGTAAAACGCACAGGATTGGTTAGGGAGGCAGTGAGGGAAACAACTTTCTCAAGTAATGCTTACTGGACTACTTAAGTTTACTACAAGCCAAGAGCAGTAACCCTTGACACAGAGCCTGGTTACAGTAGAATAGCGTGACTGTAAAGGGCTGACAAGAGGATCAAGTCCTAAGGTGGTCACTCCAATGAATGCTTCGACTGGACAGATTCTCGCAAACTACAACCAGTATGGACCAAGCAGTATTAGCAGAGAGAAAATCAGAGTAGGTTCTGATATCTCTTTGGAATAAAGGAAGGGAAAAAATGAAAACTAAAGCCAGAGGATAAAATCACTGAAGATCATTTTCTACAGGTCCAGTGACTAATACAAATCAAGAGAACAGGATATTGAGTTACTATCTTGAGACAAAACAATCAAAGAAAGAAAGACAAAACATATAAGAGCCAGTTCTTCAATGAACAATACAAAATACAAATTAAGAAAAAAATTCCATTTATAATAGCATCTAAAAGATAAAGTACTTAGGAATAAATATGTAGCAAAAAATGTAATACTTGTACACTAAATTTATATAACATTGTTGAAAGAACTAAAGAAAACAAATAGGCATCCCATACTTATGAATGGAAAGATTTAATATTGTTAACACAGCAATAATATCCAAAGTGATTTACAAATTCAGTGTAGTCATAACCAAATTCTGTATCTCTTGCAGATATGGAAACACAGATATTCACATTAACATAGAATTGCAAAGCAGTCTTAAACAGCAAAAAACAATCATTAAAAAGAATGTATTTGGAGGACTGGCACTTTCTAGGTTCAAAAATCACTGTAAATCTTTAATCAAAACAGTATGGTACTGACATAATGACAGGCATGTAGACCAGTAGAACAGAATTGGAACTATAGAAATAAAGTCATTTTTCTGGCTAATCAAGCTTTGACAAGAGCACCAAGATCAATTAATAAAGAAAGAATAGTCACTTTAACACGGTGCTGCTGGGACAACTGGACATCCACCTGCAAAAAGAATGAAATTAGATCCTTATCTCATACCATATTCAATCAACGTGATCAACCACCTAAATATAAGATGCAAACCATAAACTCTTAGAAGAAAACACAAGTAAATCTTCATGGCCTTGGATCTGACAATAGATTCTTAGACAGGACACCAAAAGTATGAACAAAAAATCAGAAAAAGTAGGTAAGTTGGTGGTGTGGCTAGACTTTCCCCTAAAGCCCCATGCAGTCATAGGTGGGGCTTTTCAGAGGTGGCTGATCTAGAGTGTGATGTTGGATTAACTGTGCAATACTAGGATTACGGGTCGCCCAACCTGGGTGTGAGTGCTACCTTCCCTAAGGCTTGGATGGAATATAAGGAACAGAAAGAAGGCTACTCCTTTCACTTGCTACTGCACTTCATACTTGGCCTGCTGCTGCTTGCTGCTAGGGCTGCTGCTGCTTTGCTGCCATCTACTTGCCCTGCTTTGCCATGGACTGTTTCTTCTCTGCAATGCCCCTCTTCGATGCCACCCTGCCTTAGAGTGAGCTGATATGGAGTGAAACCTCTAAAAACTATGAGCCGAAAGAAATCTTTCCTCCTTTAACTTTGGGTGTCAGATATTTTGTCTCAGCAACAAGAAAAGTAACCAAGAGTTCAACTGGATTTCATAAAAATTGTAAAACTCTGCTGGGCAGGGGCTGGGGGTTTAGCTCAGTGGTGCAGCACCTGCCTGGCAAGCATGAGGGCCTGAGTTTGATGCCTGATAACCAAAAAAACACACAGAAAACAAAATACACTAGTTTAAAAATCTGCCAGGCATGGTAGTACATGCTTGCAATCCCAGCACTCAGAAGGCCAAGGCAGGAGGACCACTGCAAGTTTGAGGCTAACCTGGGCTACAAAGTGAGTTCGTGCCCACCTGAACTGCAGAACGAGACCCTGTCTCAAAAACTAACTAAATAAATAAATAAATATTCTGCACAATAAAATCTGTTATAAAGCTTAAGAAAGAACCTACAAAATGGAAGGAAGAAAACATTTGCAAATCAAATTCTGCTAAGAGTCTAGTGTCTAGACTATATAAAGAAATCTTACAATTCACCTACACAAAGATAACCAACCCAACTTAAAAATGGGCAAGGGACTTTAATAGATATTTCTCAAAAAAAAAATATGTATACACAAATATACAAAAACACATGAAAAGATGCTCAACTCTATCTGTCATTAGAGAAAGGCAAATCAAAACCAACATAAATACCAGTAGGATAGACATAATCAAAAAAGTAGAAAATAACAATACTGATAAGGACAGAGAAACTGAAGTCTGTATATAATTCACTGCAGGTAAGAATACAGAACAGGTCATTCACTGCAGAAAACATTTTGGTGAAGTTACACAGAGTACTACCATATAATTCAGAATTCCATTTTAGATATATATCCCAATTTGAAAACAAATACAACTATTCGGGCATACACAGCAGCATTATGTGTAACAGCAAAAATACACACATAGCCCAAATGTCTATGAACAGGTAAATAAAGAAACTGTGGTACAAATACAAAATGAAATATTAGTCATTAAAAAAATGAAGTACTGATACAATGCAGATGAATCTCCAAAACACTGTACTATACTAAGTAAAAGCAGCCACACAAAAAAGTCACATACTGTAAGAATCCATTTATACAAAATGTCCAGAACAGACAAATCCACAGAGACAGAACACAGTTGCCAAGACAATGAGAAAGGTGAAAAAAAAGTGCTTAAGAGGTAATGGGCTTTCGGGAATAAGGGTGCAACTGGAAATGTTCTGGAACTAGACAGAAGTGGTACAGTATTAGCACAATGTAGTAAATGGTTAATTTTATATTATGTAAATTTCACTTCAACAAATATTATTTTTAAAAAGCTAGATCCTCTGGTACACACACACCTGTAGTTCCTGTACTCTGGGAGGCTGAGACATGAGGACCGCAGAGGACTGCTTCAGCCTAGGAGTTGGAGATCAGCCATAAAACAGTGAGATGCAGTCTTTAAAAAAAAAAAAAAAAAAAGGAGGGGCCCTGTGACACAAGGAAAAAGGAGTGTAATAAAAATGGCTTCCAGTGACTGGAAAGGATTATGAGGAAACTACTATGAGAGAAAATTGGTTTCAGTAAAGCTAAAGAGATAAAAACAAAAAACAAAACAAAACAAAACAAAACAAAACACCCACTATGAAAAGTGTCAGAGGAGACTTTAAAACAGAACTGGCACTCCACAAGCAAAACTAAAAAGAAGACCAGCAGAAAAAAAAGACGAAGACAACAAAGTAAAGTTTGTAGAGTGGAAAGGGCTCTGCAGGAAGGTGGAAAAGAATGAAAGCTGACAGCTACACACTAAATAAGTAGCATTGTGTCACTTAGGATACACAGAACATTTTTATTCTGGCAGGATGAAAAACACTCTACATTACCAGACTTAAATTTAACACTGCCAATTCCAGCAAAGTAGGAATTTTTCTCTATTGTTACCAAGTACGACATTTGTTTATAATTTTATTGAGTGACTGACTATGGTACTGGAAGTTGAATGCAACAGCCTTTGCACTGAGCTATATCCCCAGCCCTTTTTCATTTTTTATTTTTGAGACAGAGTTTCACTAAGTCACTAAGTTGCCCAGGCTGGGTTCAAACTTTGTGATTCTCTTGCCTCAGTCTCCTAGAGTGCTAGAATTATAGGGAGGAGTCATCATGCCCCCTCAAAATTTTATTTCTGAACAATGCAAATCCTGTAATGAAAAACTAAAGTTATTCCTGCAAAATTCTGAAGACCCAGCAACAAAAATTCATTTCCCCTAGTCTCAAGTACAAATTTAATTTAAAGCGTGTGTTCTGCATGACCTAGCCTCTCTAACTCAAGTTGTAATAATCAATAGCTCAAAAAACTTTTCCAAGTGTTTAAAAAAGTTAGCTATTTTCAAAGGCTGCAACTATGGCTGATTATTGTCAAGTCAGCAAACCATCTCCCCTTATAAAAAAGAGTCACTTTTATGCCACTTGGCAAAATGTACTTTAGGAAGTTGTTCATGTGTGTTTCCTCACTCACTACCTCACATATGTCACACAGGGCTAGGGCCTTAATGTATTTGTAGTTATTCAAGTATATGCATACATTTATGATCTATGAATGGTTGGCTTCACACAAAGATGAGTTTTAAAGAAAATGGCATTTTAAAGAAAATGCCATAAATCAGTTAAGGCAATAAAATAATAATACAGAGACAGAACTAAAGCAGAGTTCAAGCTTCCAACTTCTCTTCCTTCTCTACTAAGCACTGTAGCTAAGTAACCTCTGGCAATCAATTACTTAATCACCCTGTCTAGGCATCAATTTTCTCAACTATAACACAAAGGAGTTACCAGATAATGTTAATGTCCCTTCTCGGCCACAAAATTCTATTGCTCTATGATATCACTGTGGTTTTCAAATGTCAGCCAAAACACAATTATCCTATGATATCATCCAGTTTCCACATGCCAGTCAAAACTTAAAAAATTCATTTAGTCAAGGTATTTTATATTCAGTGGTATGTAAGCCATTAACGAGAGGGGGTAAAATCATATAAAATGTATTAAGTCACTGAATATACTTTAAAAGATGCTATAAGAATAAATAGGAAGTTCTTATTTCAAATGTTTCTAATTTATGGAAATAAGCACAAATAAAATAGCAGTTTATCCACCAAAATCTAATAAATCAGGCTATACAGACTATACCTAGAAAATTGGCTGAGACCTAATTTTTAACATCATAAAGCAAGGAATTACAAATGCTAGGCTACAAGAAAAGAGTATCCTTTCATCATAATTAAAAATGTATCAAAATCTTCAAGTCCCATAACTGCTTAAGTAGTTATTTTGCAAATGATCCAAAGATTTTTCATGTACTAGTCTGCTGCATTCAACATTTTCCTTAGATATTTCTTCCACAACCTTAGGTGTCTTTATAGATCTGAGAGCAGTGTCTTGATCTACTGAGTAGATATTTGCATACAGAGAACATAAGGATTAAAGAGTTCTTAGAGAAAGAAGATGCTCATGATAAACAACTGCATCAATTAACACTCTCTCCATGCCTTTTCTTTTAGGTTGTCTCCTTTCCAACTAAGACTGGCCCCTCCACTAAGGAAAAGTGGGTAGACCCATCCTTTTAATCCTGGGAAGAGGTTTGAGAATCAGCTGCAAGGACACAGGAAGGGACTCTCCAGATCCTCCTGAAGAAAAGCCAGGCATCTACAGTCTGCGAGCACCTTTCCCCACACTGTCACTTCAGGAAGAAAATGGTATGTGGTCAAAATCAATACCCTCTTAAAAATAATTCACTAACATGGCTAATAGCACTGCCCTAATAGACCAAGCTATGAGGTGCAAGATCCACTTACTAAGTGACCTTTCTCCCCCATCCTCCAGAGATTCCAACTCAGAACTTATCTTTCATAGCTGTTCTGGATCTCTGAAAATGAAAAGCAAAGTCTATCCATCACAAAAGCTGTGCTCAGATTTGCTTCCACTGGTACCTTTGGAAGAAGAGGTCTAGGATTAGAAAAGAGAAGGTCACACGATGACCCAGATAAATGCACGGTCACCTCTGAGAATTTTTAAAGAAAGCTAGACACAAACACAGGATCAGGAAACAAGGGTTCATATCCAATGAACATATACACACACACACACACACACACACACACACACACACACACAATTACCTCAGAAAAATTCATGGAAAAATTTCCTTAAATATACAACCAAGTATGGTAGCGCAGGCCTGTACTCCCAGCACTCTAGGAAGCTGAGATACGAAGATCTCAAGACCAAGCCTAGCCTTGGCAACTTTGTGATTTGTGATTAAGAATGTCTCAAGACAAGAAACGAAAAAGAGGGCCAGGGATAAAGCTCAGAGGCACAAACACCTGCCTGGCAAGTGCAAGGTCCTTTGTTCGATTCCCCAGTACCAAAAAAAAAGAAAAGAAAAGAAAAAGAGCTGGGAATATAGGTAATCATAAAAGCCCTGAGTTCAGTCCCCAGTACTTAAAAAAAAAAAGATTCAACTAGCTTATATGCGTACCAGCGGTACAACCCTGTAACAGAGATGGAGTAATCCACTCACAGTTTGACACCATCATCATTCAACTTTCACAGTCAACTCCTAAGAGGAGCATACTTTACCTGGTCTTGAGGATACAGTAACTTAGAGTTAGGGAACTCACAAATATCACTTTTCCCTGCCAGGAACAGGATGCACCACAAAGTGCTACCTTGGGAATCCAATTTCAAAATTACCTTAATTCTTTTCTGAGGAAAATCACTATGCTTTCTTCCAGATGTTAGTTCTAAGATGGCAAGCATCTTTATTTGCTTTATTTACCCAAACTATGCACTGAGCCTCTAAAATAAGATCTTATATACACAATAACAATTGTTCAATAAATGAATAAACATTGCTACTTATTGAAAGCAACCAACCAATCAACCAGATAATATCTAAATGACCTAATATGCTGTGATTTTGGTTTTTAATCCACAAATATGTAAATCTCCACCACTGACTACATTGTTGTTAGGATTAGGTAGCATTTTCATAAGTATCATAGTCTCTGTGCTGATACCAATCCTGATGTACACTGAAAAACATCCTATTTTACACATGAAGAAATGAACAGTAGTAAACATTTATTATACATCTATCCACACAGAGCAAAAGATGGAAAACTCAAATATGCAGATTCCAAATCCAATACTGTCCCATGCCATATTATCTACTATATACCCACAAATGTGTGTGCATATGCAAACACATAGAAACCTTAAACACATTTCTTTAGATTAAACTTAGTTTTCTCTTTTAACAAATAACCTAGTAAGTTAAGCAACTTTAGGAAAGATGTAAACAATAAAAATAATTCTTGATCATATCTGTTTCTAGACAAGATAGAATAACAGGGGGCAGAATAATACTGCCACCTAAAATAACAAAAATATAGACAAAATGGATTAAACAATTGTTCTCAACACTGAATATCAGGCAAACAGTGAGCCCTAAAAGAAGGGACTGCAACTACAGAGTTCCACAACTGCAGTGCAGAGTTGAGCAGACAAAGGTGAGCACAAATTACCAAAAAGATCAGAACAGAGAAAGAGATTCAAAATCTGCAGCAGGTCGCCCTCCAGCATTCAGCTGAGTACTGATCAGTGCAAGCAGACAAGGAAAGCACACAGGAACAGAGCAGGATAAAAGGCAACAGTGCCTCGCACTCACACAGGTTTGCAACCATTCCCACAGTCAGAACGGAAGATCAGACTTCAAGATCTGTAAGGACCAAACTGCTTCCAAGCAACTTAAATGCACCCTGGAACAAAATCCAAGAATATCTGTAATAATACAAAAATATTCAACTCCCTAAAAAGTAAAATTCACAATCCCTGCCATTGAGTAAAAAAAAAACAAGGCATGCAAAGAAACAAGAACACACATACCGATATACAGATAGGTAAAGCAATTGAAATTAACCCAGAACAGGCACAGATGTTAGAATTAACAAAGTCACAAAAATAACAAACATACCTGCATTCCACATGGTCAAAAACTAGAAATATGGAAGACATAAAAAGACCCGAGTCAAATTTCTAAAGATGGAAATAACAACATACTAGGCAAGAAAAGCATTAGAGGGCCGGGGATATAGCTCAGCAGTAAAGCACTTGCCTACAAGTGCAAGGTCCTGAGTTCAATTCCCAGGGTCGGGGTGGAGGTGGGGGGCATTAGATAGGATTAACAGCAGGTTAGGCATTTCAGAAAAAAAAAAAAAAAGATGGGAAACTTTATTCCCCAGTTTTTTAGTACTTCAAAAGGCCCTTGCCAGAAACTTTTTTAATATTTCTCATTTTTCACGTTCTACTGAAAGATCGTTGAGTGTCAAGCTAAATGCTCAGTGCAGTCAGGGACAGACAGAAAGTGATGAGAGAGACAACACAGGTCCGTTTACACAGGGTGTGGAGCTATAGAAGCCAGCACGGAATGCACCTTACCTAAGAAGGGATACAATGAGACAAAGATTTAGGAAAATTAGGCAGTTTTGAAGAAAATAAATTCTCAAAACTATTTAAACTTCCATTGATAAGTTTAGTTCAATTCCCTTTGGGATAATTTAGAATGCAACAGACAATGATCAAGAGAATAATAAGCCCAGTAAGGTAGAGTAGGAAATCAAAAACAAATCATTCATTCATTTATTAATTTATTTTTCACTGAACATGCACTATATGCTAGATACTGTTTTAGGTGCATGAGATATGGAAAGGAACAGCATAAATGATCTCTACTTGCAGTGGATTGACAACTGGTGGTCAACTTGTAACACCTAGCTGAACTGAATCAGCATGGTGCTGGGTGTGGAGGGCCCACCTGAGGACTGTGGCCAACAGCATAAAAAGAGAAATGGAGAGGAAGAAGAAATGTTGTTGCTTCTTCTGGTGCTGTTGGTTCTCCTGGAGAAGTGTGCTGCACTGGCTTTCCTGATATGAACTTGGCTGTTCTCATTAACGGAGGAGCTTGAGACCTTGTTGTCACTGAGGATGGCTGCCGCACTTTTTGGGGGAGCTCTGGTCCTTACTTTGACCATTGCTTCCTGGCTCCAGTGCAGATCCCTCAGCCTGCTGGTACAGATCCTTCATCCCACTGGCACACTTTCTAGCTTCCACCGCTGACCTTGGGGCCTTCCCAGTGCAGATCCGTGAAACAAACTTGAATGAGACGTTGTGGGCTCTAGGTCTTCAGCTGGATTCATGCAGGACATTGCCATGGGATCCAGGTCCTCAGCTGGATTCTTTGGGTCAGATTTCCTGCCCTCTTTTGCATTTGATTCTTTGGGTGACTACTATAAAATAATTCTATAAATTATGTGTCCTGCATTAAACTGTTTTCCTTGCAAACCCTGACTACAACACTACTCAAACAGAACGTTCCTATGAGGAGACGCACACAGATACTGGATACTTAAAGTCATACAGCAGAGTACACTGGTGTCAACAAAGAACAACAAACTTGACAAACTAAAAGACAAAGCTCTCCGAGGCAATGACACTTAAGTTGAGATCTTGAAGGCTCCAGTTACTTGAAGATTTGTGAGAAGTATGTGAGGCAGAGCAAGGATCTAATGAGAAAGAGTCTGGCAGACAGAAAGGAAACTAAGCAGGTAGGACTGCAGGGGGGCAGAGATAAGTGATGATCCAGGTAGTAGTGTATGTTTCTTTATAAATCAGAAAAGGTAAGATTAAACATTTCACATTTATTAAAGTTCATTTCCTTGGGTATCACAATAGTTACTGTAAATTTTTTACAAGTCTATCTTTAAGATGCTCATACTAAAATTTTTTATGAAATTGTATGTCTGGCTTTGTTCAAAATAATCTAACAAGATACAGGGGACATGGAGGGGAGGGGTTAGAAATGAAACAAAACTGGCCTTGAGTTGGTAACTAAATGATGGATACATTTAGTTCCACTGTACTATTCAGTCTACTTTTGAATGTTTGAAATCTTCCATAATAAATACATTTAAAATCTAAAGGGGGATATTTATAAATATAAATGCTGTCTTCACAGGATATCTTAGGGAGAGAAAACTACTCTGATACTGTGAGGGACACATGCCACTGTGTACTTTTCTGCCACGTTCCACGCAGATCTCAATGTTTCCAGGGTGAGGATGGTGAGTGAGGATGGTGACAGGATGGAGAAAAAGGTCAAGGGTCAGAGTACAGAAAACTGAGGCGTGGAGCCCTCTCTCCTGATGGGTAGTCCAAAGAAGCAGAAGGAGAGAGAGAAGGAATGAGAGGAAGGAGCAAGAGAGCTCCAATGGCTGCAGCGTGTTTATTTATACACTTGGGAGACTGAATATCACGTGAAACCTCTTGGCCTAAGCGCTTATCCACGTGGCTTGCCTCAGACACCCAGTGTTCTTGAGATTAGCCTTGCTCAGGCCCCACACTTGATCGATCTTCAGCTTCAGCCCACACTTCTCAAAGTCAATATAACTTTACAACACAGTTTATCTTGACACAAATTTTTTTAAAATTCATGTAAGTCAGAATACAAAATGTGACAGACACTAATTGTTCAGGGACTCAGAAGCTGTAAGTTTTTTCACCAGGGGTCCCCAAAAGTCTAAGAACCCTGGCACAGCACGCAAAATTTAATACATATGGTTATCCCTGCCTTTGTCTAAGGAAAGGGCCCAAGGCTGCCACAGAAAAGACTGACAACCATCAACATTTCTCCTTGGTAGTAATTCAGGATGTTGAAAGTGAACTGCTATTGCTGCTGACCGAAAGACAGTATCTGACCCATCAATGGAACACCTGCAAGAACACTACTTATATTGCCATTACCACTAGTGTATAATAAATACCACCAGTGAATTTTACTGAAAGTTGATAGTCATACAAAGACCAAAAAAAAAAAAAGGTGACAACAAATTACATCTAAGTACCTGTTACAATATTATCTTTTGATAATGCCATCTCATTTAGTCTAAAATTATAGTATTTTTGGGCTATTAAGACAAGAAAAGCTGTCAAATAACTGATGACTACTGAATATAAAATAATTCCAGAACAAGAAGCCAATTTGCTCTTCCCATAAGCCATGCAAGCCATGTGGGGCCCAGGAAGAGAAGCCAGTTGGCCCTTCCTGAGAGCCAACCAATGCAGGCTGAGAATCAAGAACACACACACCACACACACACCACACACATACACACGTGCGCAACCGGCTGGTTCAGAGACAGGCTAAGTTGACAGCAACTGAGGTACAAAACAACTAAATGCTTGTATTGTTTGACTGATCTTGCAGGCCGCTAAGGCCAATAGTCTGAGCATCTATTAGGAGGATAACAGTATGCAATATAGCAAGTATGTGGGATTTCCTTCTGTCTTGTTTTGAAATCCAATACTGTTCTCACAGATTAGTTTTGTTATGATTTACTGTTTTGTTTTAATGTTGTTTTGATTGGTTTTGTTTTGTTTTGTTTTATTTGACTTCACTATATCTGATGGTATGGACATCTACTGTGAAAAATATACTTGATTAGCATCAACAAGGATAACATAAAAAGTAAACTTTTAATATAATTTCAGAGCAGTTAATGGTTCTTTTTACGTACAAGCTTTCGTCTTAAGATGTACAGCTGACAAGATTTTTCAGAATAATAGCATTAAGTAAATCAAACCACAGAAGTAACACCACAGAACTTCTCAATTCAGAGTGCGTGAATACACACACATTTTATTTGTTCCTAAAAGTGAGCCTTAAAACACAGATAGTATTTTAGGCAGCACCTTCAGAACCAATTTGTTAGTTCAGGATATGACTCATAGGGGACAGGTTTAGCCATAATTGGATAGAATTGTCCCCACATGTGTACGAAAACAAAACAAAACACCATGAACAAACAAACAAACCCCCCCCAAACCTCAAACCCACAATCACCCAATGTCTCAGCCCTGCTCTCCCAATGAGGAACACATGGGCTCAAATTAACGTGTTGATGCAGCCAACTCTAATCCAAGTGTTCAGCCACCTCCAGTAACATTCGCCCTCAGCATGCCACGATCTGGACCCTGCAGCAGGTTATGCCAGGCCATCAGCAGAGAGGACACCCTCACCACCTCTCCCACCAAGCACCTGCCCTGAGACCAAGTAGAAAGAGCAGTCCTGGGAGGCAAACACAGGGCTCACCCCACCACCACCACTTCTCCTATAAAGAAAGGCTCCTTCTGCTCCAATGTCCAAATCTGAACCCCAGATTCCTCTGTGACTCCTTCCTTTCCTCAGGTCTTCCTCATTAAGTCTTCTCTAAACCCTGGAATATGCTCACAAATCCATCCTACCCCTTCAGCTGATTTCACTCATCTCAAGACTGGGCACAAAATTCACAAGTTCAAGGCCAGCCTGGTCTACATAGCATGACCCTGTCTTTAAAAAAAGCAAAATATAAAACAAAGATAAGCCTTAAATGTTTTCTTTTCTGGAACATCTTCTCTAAACTCCCTAAGTCTTTCTTCCCTCCTACAAAAATACTTTTATCACAGTCAACGATAACCACTACTTGCTAACTGTGGTGGCACATGCCTACAATTCTGGGAAGTTGAGGCAGGAGAATCACAAGTTGGAGCTCAGCCTGGGCAACTGAGTGCCTCAGTGAGACCTTAATTTTTAAAAAGGGCTGCAGATGTAGTTCAGTCAGAAGGCCCTGGGTTCCAAAGGAAAAAAAAATTTTAAAACAGAAAGTGAAAAATAACTACTACAATAACATCAATCAGTAATGCAACTCTTATTTCAGTGGTATAATCATGTATAATAACAGTCCCTTATACAAAATTCTCAGTTCAGTTCCTCAAAGAAAGGAATCTAAGTTTGTTTTTTTGGGGTTTTTTTTGGTTTTTTTTTGAGACAGGGTCTTGCTCTGTAGTTCAGGTTGGCCTTGAACTTGTGCCAATCCTCTGGCCTCAGTCTCCCAAGTGCTGGGATTACAGGTGTGTATCACCACGCCCAGTTAAATCTTATCACCCTTTTCCACAATATATCATACTTGGTTCTGTTTTAATTTTTTTCTTTTTCTCAACTGCTTTGGAGAACAATGATCTATGAACTGATTTTAAGTAAGATCTGACCAAGTGTAACTGTTCCAGAATGTATGTATTTATTTTCATACTGAGATTTGAACCCAAGGCCTTAGCACTGAGCCATGTTCCTACCCACTTTAATTTTTTATATTGAGACAGTGTCTCCCTAAGTCACTAAATTGCCCAGCTGGAGTCAAATTTGTGATCTTCCTGCCTCTCCCTCCCAGAATGCTGGGATTATAGGCTGTGTGCTACCATGCTGAGCCAGAAAGAGATGCAAGTCATCCAAAGTGAATTTCTAACTGGTGAGAGATGCAGTCTACTCTCAGAAGTCTGCACTTACCTATCATCACAAATTCTCTATCACTATCACTACATCGTGGTTGCCATGAGCAGTTTATACCATTACCTTTCACCAGTATTTTAATCCCAAACCACTGACACTGCATCAGTCAATATGGAGTTCAGCACTACCAAAATTATCAATTTGGAGAGTACAGGAGGACACAGATAATAATCAAAACCACAAACATATGACAGCAGGCTTGCAGGTTCTACGCCTTAAGTATACTGATTAACTACAGCTCCCCCAGAGTTCACAGAAAGCCCGTACTGATTAGACTCAGGCGGGACACTCAGCCAAGGCCTGGCTCTCTACTCACTGTCCAAAGGCTCTTAGTCAAGGTCCTCATCATTAAAACAGGGAACTGGGTGCCTACACTACAGTCTCTTAAGAAAATTAAATGACAATAATGAAGCAGGGCCTGGAGACACAAAAATCCAGAGATTAAAAACTCCTGAAGCTTCAGAAGACTTCCGAACAGATGGGACTTCCATTAGGATCTCATGCCCTACTACCAAGAAACTTAGCCAGCTATACACCTATTCCAAATCTGTTTCCTATGAATCTCTGTCTCCCTCCAAAATTCTTACGTTGAAATCCTAACCACCAAGGTGACGAAGGGAAGAACAGGTGAGGCCTTTTGGGAGATGATCAGATCCTAAGAACAGGATTCTCATGAATAAGATTAGTGCACTTTTTTTATAAAAGAGACTCAAGGGAGCATGTGAGAACACACTGTGAGGACTGTCTAGAAGCCAGAAAGCAAACCCTCACTAGATACCAATCCATCAGTGCTTTGATCTTACACTTTCCAGCTCCCAGAACAATGAAAAATAAATTTCTGATATTCATAAGCTACCTAGTATACGAGTTTTTCACAGTATCCCAAACAGACTGACATTCATCTTCAAAATGAAAATAACATAACAAAGGAATTAGTTTTGTGTCTGACAGACACTAAACACTTACCACATATCAATAGCACTCTGTCAACTACAACTGCAACCATCACTACTACTTTGAATATTGCTCTTGCCAAAAAAACAGCACACATCCTCAGTAGTTAAAGCCAAGTCTTTCCTACCATTTATACATCATGGAATGAGCATAGCAGCCTTTATCCTTGTTGTATTCTACAACTCTTCTGAAAGGATAGTGATGAAATCACAAAGATATTAAACCACAAGAACCAACAGAAAGGGAAACACAACAAAGCATACAACCCAACAAACTTTTCTAAGCTATAAAAAGCAGTTGTAGAAGTCACTGTCCTTCAGGACCCCCGAGACACCCAGCTCTGAAGGCACAAAAGGCACACAAACCATACTCACACAGCTTTACAACATTTTTTGAAAATGCCAGAGGAAAAGAGGATGATCTTCAAGAAACAACGGGGGAAGAGAGATAAAAAAAAAAAAAGGAACCAGAATGGTTCTGAGTTTTTATCTAAAACCCTTAACGCAGAAAACAGTGAAAAACCGCCATCAAAATTGAAGAAACATTATTTTCCAGGCAAGCGCTTACTGCTTATGCTGCTGAGCTAAATTCCCAGCATGAAACATTATTTTCAACCTAATTTCTAAATTCAGCCAAGCCATCTACGAAATACGAGGCTAAAATAAATACATTCAGACACCCAAATTCAAACAATTATTTCCCATACAGCCCTTAAGAAGCTACTGAGGATACTATACTGGCAAAAAGGAACAAGCCGAAAGAAGAGAGGAGTTCTAAACCAGGAGAGGTAGGATGGCAAATCCTCCTGTCCAGATTGAAACAAGAAGATGGAAGGCTCCAGGCCAAGGAGTCCCTAAAAGGAAACTCAGTGTAACCAACAGATGACTTAATGTTTCCTTCTAAAAAATGTTTTCTTGCAAAAAGAAAACCAAATAGCATTTAGCTTATCTCTTGGAGTAAGAGCTCATTTAGGATACAAGGAAGTCAAATGCCTATTCTACACTGGTTTAGAAATATGAAAATAAAAAATAAGCAGGAAAAACACAAGAACTAGTTGATATAGCAGTGAACTCTAGAAAACAGAGCCTGGAGGATTAAAAGGCCAAAAGCAGGACACTACTGCATTTTGTCTTAAGTTTTTTAATGCTTAATTTGATTTTTTTTTCAAACAGTGCCCATGCATTAATTGGATTAAAACAATTTATTCTCATGTCAAGCACGATTACTTCAATTTATAAAGCTGTCACTTTCAACTTAATTTGTAAGTTTCTTACTGTAATTCTCAACTTACTGACTTAGAAACATCATAAAATGATTAGTTTCCATAGCACCTGTAAGGAGCCATTCAACCCACAGCGATTCAAAAATATGGTACAAAAATACTATTTCAAACAGTCTTAAACACCGTAAAAAGTGTATTCTGGGAATTCAGGATGCCTGGTGAACACCTTACCCACTTGCTGTCCCCCACCAAGGGGGAGCCAAGGAGTCCTGTGAAGGTAGACTGTGTAAGGAAGATGGGAAGGGATGGAAAGAAGACTGGACCTGCCAGGATGGCAAGTCTAGAGACAGTGTTATCAAGCCAACTCTATGTGCATTACAGAAACTACTGCTAGAGCTCTCTCTCTCCTACCCCAGGGGTGGATAAGGCATTTGGCCAGGCAATGCTCCCCCCTCTACTCCCCACACATTTCTGGGCAAAAACTGCATGCTCATCAATCAGGTGGCTTCCTTGGTTTCAAATAAAAAATGAATTCCTGGTTTACAAATGCATCATTTCAAGTACTAATTAGAAATCATTTCTTTTCCGCTATGCCGTAATTCAACTTATACATACCTAATACCTTCATTACATGCAGTGAAACTTGAGTCTTCACCCTATGTCAACACTAGGTTTCATTTTTTAAAAAGATTATTAACTATGTGACAGTAAGCAACTTACTTAAAGCCTCACTTTTCTCATCTCTGAAACAGAAATGACACCTACCTCACCGGGTCACAGAAAAGTAGAAGGAACACATATAAAGCATGCAGGGGTGAATTTATATACATATATATATGTGTGTATATATTATATACAACTAGTCCCTAGTTGTCCTGTTCCCTACCCACCCATGGTTGTGAAGAGCAGAAACACATGCAAAAGAAAAAGTCACGAATTATGTAAGTTTTTAGTAACAACAAAAAAACTGCACGAAAGCATACATAATACATTCATATTTTACATTAACATTATATGAAATTTATTAATAGGCATTCACTATTTCTCCTCAGCCTTATGTTCCAGGACTAACCCAATTCGCAGTTTTAATTCAGCTAGACTAAACTCAACCGGTTCAGCTAAACTAGAAAAGGATTAAGAATGGCCCATTACACAAACACAATTCTTTGGTTAAAGACTACAAATCCATACATGCAAAGATGTCTAAAGAGTCTGCTACAAGTAATTTCATTTCAATACTGAGTTGATCTCGATAGACCTCAAGAAAGTCCCCTAACCTTAAAAAAACAAACAACAAACAAACAAAAAAATCTAAAAACTGACTGCCAATGGATGCTTCAAAGAGTAACGTTCCTTCATACATTCAGAAACACCACACCCTGAGAACAAATGAAGGCACTGCCGTAACACACAAAAGAGAACTAAGGTCTAGCTATCTGCAACTAGCAAAGAATTCCCTTTGGGGCCAGACCTTCCTCCAAGGGTTATTTCTGGAATCCACAAAGCCCCAACTGGAGAGTAGCATCATTTTCAAATTAATTCTCCAGAAAACAAAACTAAATAGGTAAAAAGAACCTCCAACTGACCAAAGTTATGTTCTCCTTTCCCTTAAACGTATTCAAAGCAGGCGAATGGTGAGTGGCCTGGAAATGAAAGATCAGTTCAAAATACATCCAACCCAGAAACAAACATCAGAAAGGTACTGCAGAAGCAAAAAGATCTGCTATCTGGCTATTGATCAACTATTTTAAAATATGCTTGTCAGTCCTAAGATTTGGAGGCTGCTACAAACATTCTGCGCTTTATAACCTTTCCCTGTCGGGGGGGGGGGGAGGTTTAAAGTATGTAACTAGAAAGTAGGGGCACACTGGCGTGGCCTAGTAGGCTATCAAAACCACAGCGAGGGTCTGCCGGTTTAGTCTAAAAGGCAAACTTCGAAGGAGTCACACTGCAGAGGCCTCGAGTGACAGCCTCAGGGAGCGTCGGGGAGACATGAAAAGCTGCACAGGCCCTTGACCCCAGGAAGTAGGGGGGACTCGGGGGCAGCAGAAGAGTGGAAGGGAGCGGATCCCGGCATCTCGCCGCGGCCGAGGGGTCCCCGGGGCCGCCGGGCAGCTAGAACCAAGTGGGCGGGGGCGCCAGGGACCACACCTCCCGGCCAGCGCGGCAGGCGGAGGCCGGGTGCTCGGGGCTGGGCGCCGCGAGGGGACGACGAGCGCGAGGCGGAAGGGCCCGGAAGCGGCGCACTCACCGATGAGCCGGCGCACCTCGTCCTCACTCAGGTAGAGGCTCACGCTGGGCCCCGCGCCCGCGGGCTGCAGAGCCGGGGGTCGCGGGGCGGGGGCGGCGGCGGCGCCGGGCGCGGGCAGCAAGGGCAGCAGCGCGAGCAGCAGCAGCAGCGGCGGCGGCGGGGCCCCCAGGCCGCGGGCTCGGGAAAGGCGGCCCCGGCCCGGCCGCCCGAGCCGCGCCGCCCCGCGCATGGCCGCCGCCGCCGCCGCCGCCGCCTCGGAAAAGGAACGCCCGCCTCCCGCCGCGCCGCCGCCCACCCCCGGCTCCGAGCCCCTCACAGCCCCGAGCCGGGGGCGGCCACCCAGCTCATCGCGCCGCCGGCCCGTGGCAGCCAGCCGCCGCTTCAGACCGCCAGCGCGCGCCGCCGCCGCCGCCGCCTTCTCGGCGGCATCGTCCACGGCAGGAGGCTGCCCGCGGAGGCGCGCCCGTGCGCGTCGCCGCCTCAGGAGCGCGCACGCACGCACGCGCCGCCCGCTCAATGCGCCGGGGGCAGGGCCGCGGCGCGGGGCTTTAAAGTGGCCAGTTCCGGCTAAGGGATCTGCGGGCACCTTTCCGGGAGAGCCGCCCTCTTGTACTCACCGCGCCACGCGTTTGCTGGTCGCTTACCTGTGAGCCTCCTTCCCCGTCGCAGGCCCGAAGGAGGACGCCTCACCTCCACCGACAAGCCTGCTAGCTGTCGCGCTTTTTGCGAAAGAGAGCATGCTTTCTTGGGTAGTATGAAAGTGCACATAAATAGACATCACCCTTTGTCCCATCATTGGAGATAACCTTCAGCATTTTCATATCCAGTCTCATGAGTTTTATAATACTTTATATGCTTACTTTCCAGAAAGGCCTTAGCAAACTTTAACAAACTTTCTTTACACGTTACGAAGTTCTGTTTCTTACACACATTCCTCCTGCACCTGGAACTGTTAATCTGTGGTCCGTGCCAGGTTTCGACAGCCCCCCAGTATTAAATAACATGCAAGAGTGTGCACGTGTCTGTTTGCCAGTGTATGCCTGTGTCTGTGTACATCTGTGTCCTTGAGCGCCACACAGAAGTGTGTACATTTCATTATTGCTTCAAGGGAAGCTCACCCCCTTCTCCATCAGAGGTTAAAATCGGGAGATACGCACCTCTGAGCAGCCAATGAAGTTGAGTTTTCTTCTGCAGTACTGGGGATTGAACGCAGGGCCTTTGCACTGAGCTACATCCCCAGCCCTTTTTACTATTTATTTACTTATTTTATTTATTTTGAGACTCGGTCTAAGTTGCCCAGGCTGGACTTGAATTTGAGATCCCCCTGCATAAGCCTTCCAGAGTGCTGGAATCAGGCAGGGACCACGACGACGGGCTTTGAAGTAGTGTAATTTTGTGAGAATCCCACCATGGCAGTCAGACTTGCTCCAGGAACCCCTCACTCAGGGTGTTCCTCCTCTGCAGGCCTGTGGGCAGGTCCACACACTGACGAGGTCTCGGGCTGGCCTCTGGGAATCAGCTGTTCCGCGCACCCAGCTTCAGCATGCAGTTGCTGCACCAGCAGTGAGGCCCTACAAGGCAGCTATTTTTATCCTCTGGGAAGAATAGGGAAGAGATTGCCTATTAAGAGAAGTGTGAAACTCGTTTTTCTCCTTCTGTAGAGAGAGAGATGGATCCTGTTGAGAGATTAGCTGGGCATGATGTATGGAGCATCAGCTCCAGGACATGGAATACAGTGCCCCTTTTCCTCCAGGAGGAGGCTAGGAAGAGGTCAAAGGCCAAAGAAAAAAAGCACCATCCAAGAATGATAAAAACCACAGAAGTCAGCAAAAACACTTCTCGTGGGCAGCTGCTGATACGTAGTAAGAGGCCAGGGCTCTGCCAGGAAGGACTTGGGGCTGGGAACATGCTGTGTGAACAGGGTTGTCAGAAGACATTTTTAAAAAGGATGGCAAGTTCCCTGAATTGATGAAAAAGGTTAACAGTCTCCAAGTTAGGAAGTTCCTGTCCTCTAGAGGCTCCTTGCTACTTTTAGATCTCCTTTGGCTAATGACTTCTTTAGGTACTCTGTGATATAAACAACACAGTGCTCTCAGGTTTGCCTGGATGCTGGTACCCATTCATTATGTGACCTTGGGAAAAATCACTTAAAACTCTCTATACCTTGTTTTCTTCATTCATAAAACAGGGTTGTTACTGCCAGACTTGCAAGGCTTTTACAGAATTTAATTGGAGAGGCTACAAATAAAACACCAGGGCAGACACTGGGAGGGTGTCACACCTGTTATTATTGTTGTTATTATAATGAATACCTCCCCTCTAATGACCACTCCAACAGTTCAGTGCTCCTCAAGAACTTCATTCACTAACACCATACCTGGCCCAGAGTCTGTGCTCAATACACAGTCATACAAGGCGTAATACTAGCACTGGGGCACAAGAGTGCTTCCTTGAGAACATACAATAAGTGCTATGAAAAGTTAGTGGTTCTTATAGTGTGGTTCCCAGTATCATGATCAGGGAATTTTATAAATGCAAGTTCTCAGGCCCTACCCTAAGTTAACAAGTAGGAACTGGCACTGGGAATGGGCAGGAATCTGTGCTTTCATAAACTCTCTAGGGGCTTCTAATGCTGGCCACTCAGTTAAGAAAAGCTCAGCTCTTATTTCTCCTTTGCTCTGTTGCAGGTACCACCTCCCTGATCTGCCTGCTTTCTCCCTTCCTCTTTCGGTCTGTTCCCGGTGCAGCAGCCAGAGCCATCCTGTTAAACATCAGTCTGATCACGTGATCACGTCACTTGCTGGCTTTGAGAGTTCCAATGATACTTCACATCATGTATAATAAAAGGCAACGCTCCTCTGAGCTGTCAAGGCAGTTCCTACTGTCTGCCTTTCTTCCTTCCCTCTGACCTTGTCTCCTTCTCAGTTCCCCCTTTCTCAGCCCCAGCTACCATGGCTTCCTTGCTGTTGTTCAAATATACCAGACAAAATCCTACCTCAGGACTTTTACACTGCCGTTTCCTGAGCCTGGAGTTGTTCTTTCCTCTGACATCCACATGACTTTATCTCTCATCTCTTTCACACTGATACTCAAATGCTAACTTCTGAATAAGACTGAAGTTGCAAATTTGCCAACACTTTAGTTAAACCCTCTGAGAAGGAACCTGCTTCAGGTCTTTCTCCTATTTCTGCAGAGCATCTGGTCTTCACACCTGGTCTTCACACTACCCCCAGTCCATCCCTCTCTTTGCTCTTCCAAGATGTGAATGGCAGCTTTTAACATTTCCCAGGAAGCCTAAGAGTGAAAATGCTGGGAAGCCCTGACCTTAGCCTCCTCAGCTTTCTTGGCCTGGGAGAAATGAAGGCAGTAATTATGACCGCACTCCACACACTATGCTCACTCTTGGTTTTGCTCGTCATAGTGGTTGACCTTACCATCTTCAGAACTGTCATTTCACTTTTTTAAAATAGACCAGCCTTGGGCTTGAGATGCCACAGGGTGAGGGGGTGGGAGCACTACACAGGCTGCTCAGGAGCAGTTGTAGGAGCAAGACCATGGAGGCAATAGAAGTGACAAGTGTTCCATGCATGCACTCTGGGGCAGGCTCGTGTACCTACTAGCTGGTGCCCACAGGATAGACACCATTCTTGCCCAGAGCGCTCAGAGCTGGGAGGCAACTCCCCAACCTGGACTGAACTGTGCCCACTTGGCTGGGGCAAGTGAAAGGGGTGGCTCTAAAATCTGAAAAGGACCCCTTCCACTGCAAGGAACATTTGGAAAATTCAGCTCTCTCCATAAACCTTCTCTCTACAAGTATCGTATTAACCCATTTGCGTCGTAAGAGTCAAGCAGCAAAGAAGTACATGGAATAAAGTACAAATATTCTCCACATACACCCACATCTCTCTTCCCCACAACCCAGTTTGGTGTATGTTCTTTTAGCCCTTTCTCTAGGCATTTACTTACAGGCATGCATATTTAGAGACACAACACTATATGTATGTGTGCATGTGTGTGTGTGTGTCTGGTTTATTCCATTTCAGGGAATGGAGTCATACACATAATTATGCTCTTCTATACATTTACTATCTTAACTAATAACAGTAAGTTTAGGTCTTGAGGATTCTCATACAACAGGGCATCCAGATGCAACTCCAGGATGTTCTTTTGGTTAGGATGGACCCTGATTTTACTAGTTCTGGTAATAGACCACATCTTTGGGCATGCATCTTTGTGCACATAAGTAGATACTTAAAAGGGTAGACTCTATGTAAAGAAATCTCTATGTCAAAGGAAGTTATGTTTTAATTTTGATAGATCTGCTGAATTACCGTGCAAATATTTTACCAATATACATTTGCACCTGTGGCATAAAGACAGAGATAAGGTAATATGTCGTTGCTTTTCATTTTGTTTTTGATAATCTGGGAAAAGAAAATAGCTCATTGTTATTTAATCTGCATTGCCCTCATTTATAGTGAGCTTAAGCATCTTATATATTTATTGACATTAAATTTGTTTTAAAGTATGTGTCTACATCTTTTGCCTGTCGTTTCATTGGTTTGTCTTTTTTATTGATTTTCAGGTATTCTCTGTTACTGTATCCCTTGTCATTTAACTTTGCTTATTACCTTTCTTAACTTACATTGTGAATTCCTATCTTAGATAATTCTGGCAACTTTCTTTCTTTTATAGTGTCTGCATTTTGTGTCTTTAAAAATGACCTCACAATAATTTTTTGTATTTTTCTAATGCTTTGCATTTTTATCTTTTAAAAAAACCTTAATCCACCTGGAATTTATGTTTATGTATGTATACAATTTTATTCCATGTGGGGAGTCATTTGTCCAAAGCATTATTTATTTATTTATTTACTTATTTTTGGTACAGGGAATCAAATTTAGGACCTTGTGCTTGCCAGGCTGCAGGCACTATGCTGCTGAGCTATATCCCTGGCCTTTTTTTTTTTTTCAAAACATTATTTATTGTATTTACTGAACTTTTCACCCTTAGTGGCTGTATCAAACTTTAACAAAACATGAACATTCACCTACCTTAACTTCCCTCCTTCCTCACACACCTCCCATGTCAAGACTATCTAGATGTCACTGGCCAGTGCAGTGGACACTGGCCACGGGTAGCTGCCATGTGCTTGGATTATGGCCAGAGGAACTGAGAGGTGCTGTATGTGCAAAATACATGCTGGATTTAGAAGACTGTAAAATATCTATCAATATTTTTATATTGATCACAGGTCAAAGTGATAATATTTTGTTACAACATAGTATTGAAATTTATTGCATGTTAGTTTCAACCTTTTTTGACTTACCTAAAAGAAAGTTACATGTATGACTTACATTGTATTTTATTGGGCAGTGCTGATCTAGATATTACTTCCAGATTGTTCATTATTTTATGATAAAGAAATAACTCTTTGCCACACCTCCTGTGAGAATGAAGACCATCCTCAGCAATCAGACTGTCACCATTCCAGAAAAAAATGTCAGCATCGCTCCAAAAAGATGCACAGTTACTGCAAAGTATGAACCCTATGGAGGGACTTCAAACACATTACTGGAGAACTCAGTTTCCCTGGAAAGAAAAAGAAGAGGTTCAGGGTTGACAAATGTTGGAGAAACAGAAAGGAACTGACTACCATTGTCACCATCTGTCATCACATGCAGAGCATGCATGTCACACTGATACACGATGAGGTCTGTGGATGCTCACTTCCCCAGCAACATTCTTATTTAGGAGAATGGGTCTTTTGTCAAAAACCAGAATTTCTTGGCTGAAAAATGACATCTGCCCGGTCTGGATGAGGGCAGGTATTGCTTGTTCAGTATCTCAAGCCCAGAAAGAAGAATTAATCCTTAAGAATAATATTGAACTTGTTTCAAATTCAGCTACTTTGACTCAACAAGCCACAACAGTTAAAAACAAAGATGTCAGAAAACTTTTTGTTGGTATCTGTGTTTCTGAAACTGTTGTTCAACCCAATGAATAAGAAACAGGAGTTAACCAGCTACAGAAACAAGATTCTGGATTATAAGACCTTAATTTGTAATACAATAATTTAATAATACAATAAAAGATCTCTATTAAAAAAAGGATTGTGTTTTTTCACAGCACTTTAAACAACTGGCCAACTGCATCAGCAACAGCAACAAATTAAAATAGGCTCATGATCCTATAAAAAACCACATCATAGGTAGCCTTCATCTCTCACAAGCAATTGTTTTAAAAACCACAAACATCAAAGTTGAGTGAGTTATTTGGCTCAAAAACACAAATTTTCCATCATTCCAATGTGAAAAATTCTACAAAAAGATAAATCTGTCATCAAAATAAATAATATTGTTATTTAAGACATGAGAAGCATTCCATTTGACATCTTGGCCTGGAAGCCTGGGGAAGTCTGTTTATCCTCCTCAAAGATAGCTGGGGCTCTTTACTAAATTGGAAGATATAGTAAAACTACACTAAACAAAATCATTTCTTACCAGTTTGGCAAAAATTCAGAAGTTCACTAACACATCCATATGTACCAGTGCTATCCATGCATCCAGAAAATGGTAGAACTGGAAATTGATATCAGCCAGTTTAGTTCCCTGTTTCTCCTGGGGTTATTTGCTGTCAGGACATCACTCTGCCACTCTGCCCCAGCACCCAGCTGCTCCTCCAGAGGGTCAATGCCACTGCAACCCCTGCTGGGCATAAGAGGAATAGGATGAGGATTCCACCAGCAAGTTGTTTCAAATTAAATATGCCTGTAATTGCCTGAGGGTACCCTCCCTTTCCTTTGGTCCATTGACCCTGAACTTGGAGCTATTCCAAATCACTGCCACCCCTAAAGCAGGAGTTTCCTGGAGGGTATTTTAGTCTGTGGTTTTCTCTGATTTTATTTTGTTGTTAATTTAATTTCATATGCTTTTTGCCCTTTAGGGGTTGTCTCAGTTTTTCTGACCCATTCAAAGGGAATAAAATATTTCTGCATGATAAAACAACTGTAAATTAAGTCAAAAAGCAAAAGGCAAACCAAGGAAAATTTTTGCAGTTCTCACGACAAAAAAACTGTGCCATATGAAGAATTTTTGCAAGCTAACATAAATACACGCACATGTGTGCAAATACCTACAACTTGACAGTAACAAAAGTGAGTGCAGAAACAGACAAGTCACAGAAAAATGCGAATAGTCTGGAAATTTAATGGTTAAGCTTAGTCTCAATAAGAGAAATGCAAATTAAAACTACATGAATGGAGTACCTAATATTTTTTTTTGCTAAAATACATTAAAGTCAATCAAGCCAATTTTGCATGTACCCAATTCATATTTTCCCCAGAGAAAGTTATTATGAGTTGTTATGTTTTTGTTTAGTGTGTTAAAATAAACTGTATCACCGTGAGAAATACATGGAGATATGATATTTTAACCAATGGCATTGGCCAGTCTCTAATTGTTTAATATGATGTTGTCTTTCTCACTGTGGGGAAACAGGTGCTTTCATGCATAGCTACTGGGAATGGAATGAAAATCACTAGCGTCTCTAAACATAGATATTTTGGCACTTATCTATCAAATTTATAAGTGCATGTATCCCATGACTCAGCTGTTCTACTTCTGGTACTTTATCTTAAGGACACATTTATACATTTGAAAAATGCTATGTGTACAAAGACATTTTCTGCATTATTTTGTAATATGATCACAAAAAATGACTGGAAAACATTTTCTCATCAATAGTGCAATGATTTAAAAAGCTATTATGAACTAGGGAATATAACTCAGTGGCACACGCGCCGGCCTGGCAAGTACAAGATCTGAGTTTGATTCCTGGTACCAAAAAAAAAAAAAAAGCTATAGTATGTCCAGATGGCTATGTGACTATAAAGAAAAATGAGAAAGCTCTTTGTTTATTGTTTTAGTCAGGGTTTACAAGGGAAAAGATTTAATACAGGACTCAGTTTAGGATAATTTTATAATATTCACCTAAAGAGTCAAATGCAAGAGACTGCGGGAGATCTATCCACACACTAGAGACCCACAGAATCCAGCTGAGGGCCTGGATCCCCTGGCCATGTCCCCCACAAGTCCAACTGGAGGCCAAGAGCCCACAACCATGTCTCAAGAAAGTCTGTATCAAGGATCTGCACTCAAAAGGCCCAAAGGTCAGTGGTGGAAGCTAGAAAGTCTGCACCAGCAGGGCAAAGGATCAGTGCTAGCATCCTAAAGGATCTTCACTGGAGCCAGGAAGTGATGCTCAAGGTAAGGACCAGAGCTCCTCCAGAGAGAACCACAGCCATCCTCAGTGACAGCGAGGACCCGAGCTTCTCCAACAGTGAGAACAGCCAAGTTCCTATCAGGAAAACCAGTGTGACAAGCTTCTCCAGGAGAATCAACAGCACTCCATTTTCTCCTCTAGTTCTCCTTTTTATATTGTTGGTAACAGTGCTCGAGTAGGTCTTCCATACCCAGGACCACACTGATTCAGTTACGTTAGGTGTTATAAGTGGACCATTAATTAACCCACCAAATTTATGGATATGGAGTCATCTCCATTTTGTACAAGTGAATAAGACTAAGTGCAGAGTAGTAAGTGGAACATGCTACTGTTTTCACAGGAAAGGGGATAAAAATGCAATTTAAGTGCCTATCTTCCAAGTGGTGTGTCCACCACCACCACTGGCACATATTGATGTTGATTACCTGGGGAGAAGAACAGGAGCAATGATGAGAGGGGAAGTGTTCACTGTATATGCTTTGGTACTTTTTAGAATCAGATGACATATTTTTTTCTTCCTCAATAATTTGTTTTATAATTCTAAAAAACAAAAATGATGTAGCATTCATTACTTTTTCCTTTTATCTGCTATTACAGGTCTTCCTTCTTCCTTCACTTCCTCATTCTTCCTCTTTCAGATGTTGTCCTTGACTTCATGAGATTTGAAGGTGGGAGAAAGGACCGTACATACGTATACCTAACTTGCTACCTCGATATAGTCTCATCACTTTCATTGTTAATCTCTGTTGGATGCTATCATGCTCAGAATAGGACAAATCTGAAAAGGAAGATGGGGCAGAGAGAGAGAGAGAAGGAAGAGGTGGAGGAGGAAGAGGAAGAACAAGAATGGGGGAGGAGGGAAAAGAAGAAGGAAAAAAGATGGAGAGGAAGAAGAAAAAAGAAGGGAGGAGGAGAGGGAGAACAGAAGAGAGGAAAGGCGAGGAGAGGAGAGAGGGAAAAGGGAGAGTTTTAAAGAATTAGCTCATGTGTCGTGTTTGTGGGACACATCAGCTCATGTGTCTGAAGTCTGTAAGGCTGCCCAACAGGCTAGAAATTAAGGTAAGAGTTAACATTGGGGCTGAAACTTGGGGCTTCTATGTTGTCTCCAAACCTTGGTCTTTGTTGTTAAGGCCTGCAACTGACTGTAGCCCACCCACATTATGGAAGATAATCTGCTTTACTCAAAGGCTACCCACTTAAATGTGTAATTGTATCTAAAAATACTTTCCTAGCAGTATACAGTGTTACTTATCAAACAACTGGACACCATAATGTAGCTAAGTGTGCACATGGCAAGCCCCCCTGGAACTACTCTTAGTTAGTTGTGTTATTCATTGTTGTTGACATCAAGCAAGTTCACATTATGTTGACTCCTATGCTCAGCTGCACATTCCCAGGCACCTGTACTCCAATGGAGATTTTAAAGGTATCATTTTAACTCATGTCATAAGCTCCATGCTTTTTCCAAGCCTAAATGAAAGGATTCTCCACAAGAATCAGGACTTTCACAGAAGCAAATTTTCCTTTGCTGGCTTCCTTGTTGTATGGACTCAGTTTGACATGACTGTGGTCATCTTGAGTCCTAACAGTCGCAGTTGCCCCAAAGCAACCGTGGTCAGTTTTGCCTGCTTAGTTTCACAACAAACTATAAACAGACAAAGCCAGCAGAGTGGTATGTGGAGCTTTACAACCAGACTCTGGCACTTGTACTTGACTCTTTGATAATAGTTTAAGATAAACCATGTACATTCCATCTGCAATTAAGTCACTTTTGTCCTAACTCATACATATGTACCTCTCCATGTATTCTTTTAGATTGGGCCTCATTCTCAGGCTTCTGCTAGATTCTATTCTTTCCTCCAAAGCCTGTCCTCTGTAATTACTTTATTTGCCCAGTATTCTTCAGAGTCTGTCTCTACCCATTACTGTTAGGAAATATATGAAGACTTCAGAGATTCCCCAACCTTTCTGCAGAAAATACAATCTTCCTAGTACTCAGTTTAAATATGGGAAACTCCTGAGTATTGTATTGCCTGCAATACTTGCTTCTCTGCATGAAATCCAGAATTTTCAAAGTTCCATTTAACTGTCCACTGAGTTTGGGAAACACAGTCTACCAATTCCTGTTTTAGACAATCAAATACACATTAATATATGGAAGATTATGAGAAATCCTGTTAAACAGTATTTAATTCAATCATTTCTGTGTTCATTTCACTGCAGGACTTTGTTTGCTCACATCACACCTATTGACATTGCCAGTTCTGCTGACCCTGCCTGGGAAACTGGGCCACTGGAAGGAAGGAGCACTAGGCTCAAGATGATAAGAACTTTGTTTCAGTCCACACGACCTTCCTGACCCAATCACTACGCTCCATTACAGCAGCCTTTTCCTATGTACACAGTTGATAGGCCTGATGTTTTTAGTTTTACAACTGTGACTGAATCTGAATTTTTATTTGAAAAATTAAATATCAGGGCCTGTGAAGAGGGGCTGAAAGTTCATCCAAGAGTTAAGGAGACAGGGCACTGAATAGCAGTGAGATCCTTCACCATTAGAGAGATCTAGATCCAGTCCCCAACACCCTGACCCACTCCAGCTCTGTGATCCCAGGAACTGTAGATTCTAAGTTGTGAATGGAGTTAATAACACCAATCCTGCCTCAGGCCTCATGGCCAATGACTCAAGAGAGTGGGAATGCAAAGCAACCAACCTATGGCCTGGCCTCTAGGGAACATAGCTGTGATACATTGCCAAGGTGATGATCCATGCAGAAGAGAGCTGGCAACACTATGAAATTTAAATATAATTACCTTGAGACAATACCTTTGCTTACATCAGGCACACTCCTCTCCACACCTGCGTTCCCACAGTAAGCAGGCTTCAGTTTCAGCCTGTTATACCTAGAATTCCCAGAGTTACGGGGGCACCCCCTCACCTCTCAGTTCTCTACTTCTAGTACCTCTAGACAAAACACAATCCCCTTCCTCTATTTGCAGGATCACGCATGGCAGTGTTTTATAATAAACTTTATTAAAGACATAGGACTGAGGGCAAATGGGAGGCATTATAAAGCAGCACAAAATGGTCCAGATCTTGAAAGACCATACTGGACATCTGTGCTTTTTCTATGAGAGCCTCACTCCCAGTGCTACCTCATTCCCTCTAGCCTCTCACTGAGAGGGTGAGGTGGTATTTCTTCCAGGCGGTTTTTCTCAGGTTCCTTCTCTTTCTAGATACCTTCTGACCCCTAAGTCCCTACTTATTTACCCTGCTGAGAAGTTTAACAATTTCTTTGTTTCATATTCTCAACCATTCCTCTTTTGTATTCGCCCAGGTGTTTTGCCAAACAAAGAGCCTTGCTCTCAGGAGGAATGTCTGCCTTAGGGAAGACGCAGCTGCAATCTGTTATGATTATAAATATTAGTTCGCCCTCCTCTCTGCTATGATTATAATTACTACTAAAAGATGTGTAAGAAAGACGTGACATTGACAAGCACCTGGGTGAATCATTTTTTGGTGAAGATTAAAGGATGCAGTTGAGAGGAAATCTTAAGACCAGGATTTGGGAAACCAGGCAGTATGGCTTTCCCCATAGAAAAGATGAGCAAGGAATGGGACTGAACAGGAAGGCATTGAGGATGAAAGGAGCCTCGGTATGAGAACTATTCATAGAATAGTATCAATAGGTTTGATGATACATTGAATAATGTTTGAGATGGGGAGCAAACAGTGAAAAGTAGGAGCCAAGGATGAATCCTAACTGCTTGGACTGGGAATAGCTGCTGATGGTGCCATTCTGGTAGACAGAGAATAAAGCAGTATTAATGCTAACCTTTCTCCCCCTCTTTTTCTTCTTACCTAATAATAATAATAGGAGCCATTTGTTGAGTATGGACAGTACATCAGACCCTCAGTGAGTGTCTGATATGTTGTTTTCATATGTGCTATACTCTGTAATGGAATACTGCAGCCTGGGTAATTTATAATGAATAGAAATGAATTTATAATGAGTAGAAATTTAGAGACCAGCAAGGCCATGAGCATGGTGCTGGCACCTAATGCGGTCTTTCTTCTTCCCTACCCCCTTTCGTGAAAGGGAAAATAGAGGATGAGAGACAAGAAGTGTCCAAACTCATTGTATAAAGAACACACTCCTATAGTAAATAATGACATTAATCTATTCATAGGGTAGTGTGCCCAGGACCCAAACATCTCCCCTCTGTCTTCGTTTCCCAATACTGCCAATATTGGCGATCAAATTCTAAGCCCATGAACTTTGAGGGACACATTTAAACTGTAGGAGCATGTATCATGAGGTATAATGAGACCATTTAATCCTATGAGGGAGGTGTTATCCTCCAATTTTCTGGATAGAAATGCAGTAACTTTCCCTAGTTTTCACAGATGACAAAAAAGCAAACTGTACGGATTTAGATTCTAAAATAGTGATTCTAATATGGGACATATGAGTTTGAGGCTCTGGTGGAACATCTTGGTCAAAGTGACCCACTAGCAAATGGAAATGCCCATCTGAGCTCAACAGAGGAAAATGAGTTAGAAATAGTCAAAGAAGTAGCAGGAGAGGTCTGGGAGTTGGTATGAGATCCATCAGGAAAGCTCATGTACAACAAGAGGAAAAGAGTGCTGAGATGGAATCATGGACACACTGTTATGGCTTGTGCCAAAGCCTCATGCTGTCATAAGCCAAAATAAACCTTCTTTGACTTGTGGGTGTCTGGTATTTTGTCCCAGCAATGAGAAAGTAACTATGACACAGATCAACATCCAAGGACAAGAAAGGAAGAGAAACTACAATAAAGGACTTACTAGTGGGTCATACAAAGCCGGAGCATAGTATGAGGTCTAGTAAAAGCTGCATGTCAGGGAGTTGGAAGCCACTTATGCCAAATGCAGCAATCGAATAAGCAAACCATGTTTATGCACATCTGTGGACCAAAGAGGCGTGGGTGAGGAAGATTCTATGGTGGGCTGACTGCAAAGGTCATAGCAGAAGGAGAGGCAAGAAGTGGAGTCAGTGAGTACAAAAGATATTTCAAGAAGCCTGGTGTGAAAACAAGAAAAGATAGACCAGTATCTCAGTAGGTATAGAAAGCCTTTCCTGGACCTCATTGCGGTCAGTAAAGCTTGTATTTGTAATCCTAAGAGAAAGTTACTGGAGTTCTAGTGAGTTCATTTGAATCTACCACTTCTGGTGCAACTCATGGTTCAAATAAAGACACAAATATATATCCAAGGTGGCAGGGAGCCAAGAGGGTCCTGAATCCAGCAGAATAATGGCCAAACTTGGATTTTATTCATTCATGAAGAGGGACCTGACTCGAGGATGAGTGACTAGGCGGAGATAAGTGACTGGTAGAATGGCAGGAAGTATGTGAGTGCTGTGAGCTGGACTAGGAAGGAGGCCTGAAATCACCTCTGTACTATGCAGAGAGAAAGATATGCAGAAAGAGTAATGGGCATGTCACAGATTAGGGCATAGTGCTTTGGGGTCAGTGCTTCAAAACCATGTGTAATTTTCAAGCCCTGAGAAGTCATATCTTCTTTTCTTGAGGCCCGTTCTCAGCCAACAGGATGGAGTCACTCAGCCTAACTCTCACACATTACTTGGGAGCTACAAGCAGGGCTTCCCTGACCTGTTGTCTTGCTTTAAGGACTACATGTCAGCACCTCAGCTAGACCCATTTACATTGCATAAAGCCAACTGAGGGTATAAAGACAAAACTTAGCCAGCTCTGCACATATCCATACACAGAAATAGGGTCAGGTTTAGCCAAAATGGAGACAATTGCTCTTCTTTCAAGGAGAATATTCCAGGTGGTCCTCTACAAGTAGGGATTTAGAGGGATTCTTTTAAAATGGAAAAATCTAAGCAGTTTCTAAGCTGAAAAGAATGTGCCAAAGCAGAGAGGTCAAAGAACAAGAGGAAATAACTATTGGGACAATATCCCAAAAAAGACTAGGAAAGCTGGGGCTGAAAGCTACAGGGTGATGTGAGTGGTGGGAGGGACAACTCTGTGGCTTCAGAGTCCATTGCAGAGCTGGGTCCAGAGTTTGTGGAAGAGACCAGGATGGGTTCAAACTTAAGTATCTTCACAAGGTAGGAGGAGGAGAAGCAAGTTAAAGTAATGTACATGTGGTTGTGTCTACTTTCGCTGAAGTATGAAATATGG
>RJWT010001818.1:5500-44969 GCA_004365215.1 Cuniculus paca | reverse complement strand
CTGCCGAAGATGTTTTCTTTCATATATTAAAACCTTGTCTTAGCTACTTTCTTGTCGTTGGGACAAATTCCCAACACACACACACAACTTAAAACAGCTCACAGCCACAGCCCATGGTCAGCTGGCTCCACAGCAGAAAGCAGGATGGCAAAGGGGAGGGCAGAGGGAAGGTTGCCCATGTGGTGGTGACCAGGATGCCAAAGCAGAGGCGCCAGGAGCAGGGGAGGGAGATAAGCTCTGCAGGTCTTACTCCAGACCCTGCCTCCTCACAAGTCAATGATTCATCCCCATGATCCAGTCACCTTCCAGGACTCCCTCCTCTGCACCCACGAAGCTCTTGGGCAGGGGAGGGGGGAGATTGAGATATAAACCATAACAAACAATGATGATCTGTAGATTATCAAACACCATAAAAGCTGGCAGAATTCATTATAATCAATTTTGCGTTGCAACGAACACATGGTTTTAAAACCAAAAACTATAAAAAGAGGGATACTGAAGGGGGGAAATGGTACATATCACTTGCATATATAGATATAAATTTTTAAATAAAATATTAAAAATAAGAAACTTGAAATCCAAAGCTTCAAGTAGTAAGGGCTGGGGATCTAGCTCAGCGACCTAAGCACCTGCCTGGCAAGCACAAGGTCGTGAGTTCAATACCTGGTGCTGAAAAAAAAAAACCACTCCCAAAGCTTCAAGTAGTATAACTGCTGCTTCCATAGGAAAATAGATTTTTCTTGGAAATATACCTAGAATTATTTTATGTGTTTTTGATATATCATTTAATGTGAAAAAATAACTTGAATTTGGAGAATAAATCCCCAACAAGTGCTATTGTTGCATCAAATCATAGTATAACATGCTGTGAAGAAATGTGCTTTACCAGGCATGGTGATGCACACCTGCAATCCCAGCACTCAGGAAGCTGAGGCAGTAGAATCACTGCAAGTTCAAGGCCAGCCTGAGCTACATGTGAGTTCAAGGCCAGTCTAAACTAAACAACAAGACCCTGTCTCAAAAAACAAATGCTCTTTACCATCAAAAGCACTGATGAATCATAAAAGCAAGCAACACAAATATACATACCATTTTTGCAACAAATTATATAAACACATGCACATATAATGTCCTTAGGATATAACATCAGCTCCTAAGTTAATAGAGATGATAGCTGATATTTGTGGGGTTTTCATGCTTTCCGTATTTTCAAATTTTTGGTTTGGACAATGATTTTATGATATCATAAGATAATACTAGAAAATTTAAAATATGAATCACAAGTGAACAATATTCATGCAAAATGTCCATACTCACTACTAACCAAACATATGCAAATGATGTTGCAATAGGTTTTTAAAAATTAGTTTCTATATATATGTTCTTTTCCCTGTGTAGAAACAGCAAGTTAATGGACCAGAGGCGCAGAGCCCACCTGGCAAGTGCGAAGTCCTGAATTTGATTCTCAGTACTAAAAAAAGAAAAAAAGAAAGAAAGAAAGAAAGAATTAATTAATTAATTAATTAAATGAAAAAAAGAAACACTGAGTTAAAACTAATACTTTCATGCACTGATCATAGAATGAAATTAATATTCACAACTTCTGTTGCAGCTGTTGGCAAGTATATATAAAGACCCTTGGGAATGCTTATTTTATCCACTCATTACAGGACTCAAAGATAATCTTCAGAAACTAATACCACTGAGTCAGGACATTAGGGTACGGCCAAGCAGTTGGACGAATGAGCATGGCCTGTCAATCACAGAGATTCAGGACTTTTGCAGAGCAGCTTCTCAACCCTGCATCATGCCAGGTGTAGTGGTGCACACCTGTAACCCCAGCACTCAGGAGGCTGAGGCAAGAAGATTGCAGTGAGTCTGAGACCAGCCTGGGCTATATAGTGAGTTTAAAACCAGCCTGAACTATTTAGCAAGACTCTGAAAAAAAAAAAAAAACCCTGCACCTGATGCCAATCCAAGAATGCTGTCTTCAATCCTTCTGGCACAGATCAACCAGGTTTTTGATATCTGAGGTCAGAATCAGGGTATAAAAGTTTTTGATATCTGAGGTCAGAATCAGGGTATAAAAGTGGTCCTTGTGGCCACTGCCTTCTTTCTTTCTCAGTGGCCAGCTCTGAATGCAGAACTACTTCCTTTCCAACTTTAATTGGAAATGTAAAACCTCACTACTCCACTTCTTGTCCAATTCTTTGTTCAGGACACTAATCTGGAAAAAGTTTCTAAAAAAGGCACTCAGCATCCCAACACCCCACTAACCTATCCACTACGGAATCAGCTTGCAGATTCCTCAAAACACTGAAAACAGAAATTTTGTTCACCCCAATTGTTCTCTTTCTAGGTATCTTCCCAAAAAAGTTAAAGACATCATTCATACCACAGTGATACACACATACCCAAGTTTATAACAGCATAATTTATAATAGCTAAATCTTGGCAGTAGTCTATATGGGTCCAGGAAGTGGCCGAACCTATACAGATACAGAAAATGTGTTACTTACAAACAATGGAGTACTACTCTGCCATAAAGGAGGAAAAACTTAAATCATTTGTAGGAAAATGTATGTACCTTGAAACCATAATGTTAAGTGAAATAAATCAGACACACGAGCTTAAATACTGTGTAGTTGCTTTTATATGAGAAACTCAAAATATAACTAAAGAGTAAAATAAAAAATAGATAAAGGAAGTGGGGAGCTAGATTTTTCTCAAGTGTGAAAGAGATCAAGAGGTGGAGAGGGAAACTGAGAGGTGGGGAGGAGGATGAAAAGACTTAAGATGTGTTATACACTTGTGCCAACTCCCCACAAGGGATATCATTGTATTCTAAGATTAATACCCTATTTTCCTACATTGCGACATGATGCCCAGATGAAAGAAGTATTATGGCAGGGCTGTTGAGAAGTTAATGTAACTACAGAGTTCACATCAAGTTTTCTGTACTCCTAGGTCATACACTTTGCCGTGTGTATGGGCGTGTGAAGGAGGAAGTAGCACAGACCTCAGCAGATGACCCCTGCGACCTCCTTATGCCTGCAGTCGTGCTGTCCCCAGTCCCAGGAAGGGCACTTCCACACGTGGGACTCCTCTCCTGTGCAGTTCAGCTCATCCAGCCAGATGGGCCCTGATCCCTGCCCAAAATGAGCAGGAGCCGTGGCATTGAGGGCCGCTCCACAGCCCAGCTGTCTGCACACCACGTGGGCGTCGCTCAGGCCCCAGCATCATCACAGATGCCCCAGTGGCTCTCAGCTAGATCTGTACTCTCCTGGCTGAGGGACCTTCACCATCCATCAGGTGAAGGTGTTCAGTTAATAGTTCACATGATTTAAAGTCACAAAGCATTTTTAGGACTGTTGATTCACTGACGCGAGCAGATGTGAGTGCTGACCTCCAGGCCTGCAGACAGGAGGGGGCAGACAGCTTTGCAGAGCATAGAAACAGTGACCGGATCTGGTTTCTTGGCAAATGGTGTAAAAAATGGGGTAAAAGTGGGCTTGGAATACATAGAAAAGTCTTAAAAGTTCTGCGATAAAATGGGATCAGCAACTGCCATAAAGATTCTTCATCCCCTTGTGATCAAATAAAATTATCTTTAATAATAATATTTATTCTTAAATCCCAAACCCTAAGGTGAGTGCTACCTTCACACAGGCGTAGTTCCATTATCATTATTTCTTATTCTTTGTTGTCATGCACTACTTTGTCGTGCACTACTGTCAGTAGGTAACCATAAGCATTGTTCTCTACCTCTGCAGGTCATGGAGAAAATGCTTCTATGTGCACAGTGAGGTGCTCCAAGGACTGCCATTCGATAGTTATCCACAAATGACTATCCTCTAAGCCATGAAAGATATGTCCCCAAACGTGGCCACTTCATTCTCTGTGTATTTGTCTTCCTGTGGTTGAGAGAGGAATCACACAGCTGAGCAGACAACGTAGGCCATCGGCATCTTCCAGGTCCCAGTGAATGTCTCAGAGGGAGCCCTGGCATCTAAGCACCTAGATCTTCACAGGCTCCTCACACTGGGCTTTGCCATTCACAAGCCAGGCTCTGAGTCTCCTAGGAGGATATAAAGCTTTAGAGAAGCTCCGGCCCCACAATCTATCTATAGCCCCAGCAATGAAATCATTTAAAAATCTCACAAAAACAATTAACTCAAATTTCTCTTCTGTTGTTACAATGAACTTCTGGATGGGGTGCCGTGGGGCATACTGCAAGGTGATTTTCATGTCACTGGAAATTTTCAGCCTAATGTGATCTCCCATAGCAAAAGATGGGGCCTCCCCCAGACAGAGCTACTTAGAATCACCTGCCAAACAAAACACTGAGTAGCAACTCTGGAGACCATATTCCTCTCCAGTTATCATCCTTCCTCTTCACCTTAAAATTCACCTTTGTGAAAAACAACCCATACCTACTACCCCCACACCCTTACCTCCCTTTAACGTCTCATTTAAAAAAAAAAAACTAGAAATGAGTGGCAGGAAGGAAAGGTGCTTATAGTTGAGAATTCAAAACTAGAAAACAAAAGTCTTCCTGTCAAAAGTGTCACTAGTGTAAGGCATGAAGCAATTAGCAAAGTCATACATTCTGAGATAAATATTGTTGGAAGTTTATTTTTGTCAAAAGAAGTGCTAAAACAAATTTAATATAATATTATAAAGAATATTGTTGTCTATGAATATACCAAGTAATTAGAGTACACATTAAAATTATACTGAATATTAATCCAATCATACACTTGTTTTTACTGATAGTACTCTTGACCAGGTTAAATATTTTGTTGCACCAATTAGAATTAACTAAAATGGTGTCAGAGATCAAAAATCTCAAACTCGAGAAAGGAGGTTTACAACATAATATGCTAGAACACATGTAAATATAATCCCTGGGGGGCAACTTTGGCAATAAACTGCATTTTCAATTCCTTTTATTTTCTTATTTTTGAGAGAGTGTCTTGCTAAATCACTAAGTTCCTCAAATTGGCTCGAACTTGCAATCGTCCTGCTTCGGCATCTCAGAGTGCTGGGATGATGGGCGAGTGCCACCACATCCTTTGATGAATACAGCTACGATTTACCCACCCGGAATATCTATAGTCAAAAAGCAAAGATTCCTCACCAGAGCAGGAGGTAGCATCAAACCACCTAGCACCAAGTGGGGCGGAGCAGGCCGGCCATGAGGTGCAGTTCCAATCCTAACCACCTGAGGGCTCAGAGAGCAGCCTTGTCCCGGTTGTGTTGGTGACCGCCCACTTTGGACTTGCTACACCCACAGCAGTTGCTGCTGACCAAGTGTTAATTCTAGATCAACACCATCTAAAACAGAGATACAAACAAAAAGCCCAGTGAAACACTGTTCAAAGCTCAGTTTCTGGAATCCTGTTCCCTGCTGTATATTTTGACATCAATAGCATTAATACAGAGGAGAAACCAGCTGTAGAAATTCTGTTTGTGGTTGGAAGTATTATCAGCCTCAAACAGGCAGTTAACACCCTAATATGTTATCTAATCCTCATGGTAATCAAAAGAAAAAACAAATCTTTTAGTGGATACATAAAAGACAAAGACATTAAAGGAAGCCACTACATCAGAATACAAAAGCCAGGGTGGGAGAAGAACCTACAAAGTAATTAAAAATAATTAACAAAATAACAGTAGGAAGTCCTTATATGTGTTCGTAATTACTTCATACATTTACTTTCAACGTAAATGGAGGACTGGCCTGGCGTAGCTCAGTGGTACAACAATTGTCCAACATGTGTAATCCCCAAAAAGATAAATTAATGTAAAGGGATTAAACTCAATTCGCCAGTAAGATCATAAATGGTTTGATCATACATGGAATTAGTGTTTTAAAAAGAAATCCAAGGGTTGGGGATTTAGGTCAGTGGCCTAAGCGCCTGCCTGGCAAGCACGAGGTCATGTGTTCAATCCACGGTGCCACAAAAAAAAAAAAAAAAATACAGAGCCAAGCCTGTGGCCTTGGTGGCAGCTGGCAAAACCACAAACGCCACACCCAGTGAAAGAGTGGAGACTTTGACACCCTTTGAAGTGACCCAGTTTTCATGCCCAGTTTGTGATGGGCTCTTTTTCACTGGCAATATTGGGCCCTACAGGGTTTCTAACAAGCTGTGCTCCTTGAAACAGAAGCTGACCCAAGTGGAGAATGCTTGTTATGCCCTGAAAAGTCCAGCGATTCCTGGGAGCTGTGTTTTCAGTTGAAACAGTGATTGATCAGGAAGAAGGCATTTCTTAGAATAGCAACACTCACGTACTTTCTTATGAACTCCTGAGAGACCAGTTTGTAAGCCCGTTAGTATTACATTTGTCTTTACTGTGGCTTTTACAGTGTTCTGTTGTTCTTATTTTAAATTATATACAAGCCGTATCTAAAATGATCCAAAAGAATAATTTATTCTTTTTTGAATAATTTATTCTTACTCATGAAAATTTGTGTTCAGGTGATTGTGCATGTGTCTATTTTAATTTTTACTGGTTGGTTAACTTTTATCATTCATCTGTTATGTGAACATGCTTCAGGTCGCACTTTCTGCCATGCCTATTTAACTTACTTTGTCCGAATTTAGGAGTGATAATTTTTGCTGTAAGTCATTTAAATTAAGTTACTTTGTTATATGTAGAAAATGTCCCGAGTTCAGTTCCCGGAGTTGCGGGGCTGTGGGGACCGGGCCGAGAGGCCGGGAAACGTGCTCAGAGGGCGCTGGGCATGCACCATCTGGCGGGTGGCGGCCTCGAGGGGGATCGCGGGAACCCGGCTGCGCTCCTCCCCCGCAGCCCTCGGAGGGCCCAACACCGCCCGCGCTGAGCCCTGGGAGACTCTGAGGGCAGGTGGGAAGGTGCGGCGCAGTAGCTAGACTAGACGGCCTCCTGCGCGGAGGCTGCAGATCTCGGCGTTCTCCGCCTGCTCCTTCCACGGCCTTCTCTGCGCCCAGTGCACTCCACGGGGAGCGCGTGCAGCGCGTGGGGTCGCAGTAAGGGGGGATTCGCGGGGCCGCTGACAGAGCACAGATGCATCCACGGAGGACGCTCATGAAGGAGGAGGTATTAGACATGAACGAAAACCGAGTCAACCGTAGCAACTGCAGCAGAAATGAAAGCTAGAAATGTAACATTGAAAAGTAAAACCAAAGGCCAGAATAGTAAACGCAGTGTAATAACTTATATTCCTCAAAAACAAAACGAAACGACACAGTATTTACGTATTTGCATCTTTATTTTGGAAGATAAGTTCAATAGAAATGCGTGATGCAGGATAGAGGGTGGCAAATAAGTGAAAGATAAGAGGAAAATATAACTAGAAAACAGTGGTTATAAAAATCGTTTTCTTGTGGGTGATAAATTTAAGGATGCCCAGTATGTTAAACTTAATATGATGTATATATGTTCCGGACACGTTTGTCTCATCAAGTGTTATATTAAAAAGAAAGCTAATGCATTTTAAAAAGTAAACAATTTAATAAAAACTATCAGTAACATGAAAAGAAGACAATACTATTTGGGAACATGCAGGTATCATACTACTCTTTTATTAAATTGAAATATTAGTAATGCATAAAGAAAAGAAGCATTAATTGAAAGAAATAGAAATTCAAATACTATGATTCAATCTCAACAGAATAAAATTCTAAGTTAACAGCAAAAATACCACCTAGGCTCTAACTTTGACAGTGATTTAAAAATGTAGGAGATAGTGAAAATTTTAGAAAAATGATCATTTCTGTGTAAGATCTGTAATTATTTGAAAGGTGATTAAAGTAATTAAAATATACAACCTAACTAAATAAGTTCAGTAGTCACTCATACATCTTACTAAAATCTATTTGTTCTATCAAGAAAATAGTACCCTGCACACCAAAAAAAAGCACTGCAGCATAAGTGAATATATGATGAAATAAAAATATTAAAGAATTATGTAGTTAACAGCCAATATGTGCAGTATAATAAGAATTTTCCTTCAAACACTATAAAACTATATGTAAATATACTACAAATGGCTACTTTAAAATCTTAATGTTTTTCTGAGTTTTAGTATATATTTATATAATGCTAATACTTTATGCTGTATATTTTAATAACATTAACTTAATGTTAAATAACTAATATTGTATATATTGTCATTTAATAATGGCAAGCTATATCAAATTATAAACAAACACAACATGAATCAAAGTTTCTGCTTCATGTATCTTGCAAATTTTATTCACATATTTTTCTAGTTTCAAAAATACAAGGGGTATTAAAAACTATAATATGTGTTTAAATTGTTTAAAATTATTACTGTAAGAGCTAGATGCCATTAATCTCCTGCAAAATAGTTCCCATCCCCCTTCAAACAGATTTATCCCATCCTTCTTGCCACTTTGTGAAGCAGTTCTGGAAGCTCTCTTTATTGTCTTTCCCGAAAGTCAAAATCACTATGAAGGACACATGTTTTGAAGGGATTTAGGACATTGAGATAGGCAGGACAGCTCCAGAGATGCTTCAGAAAGTGGTAAGAGCCATGGAATAAGTGTTCAAAGACAGCAAAACCCTTTTGAAGGAGACAAATGACAATATGCCTTCCTATAATAAATTTTTAAGCTTTAAATATTTACCATTTTATCACACTTCATACAATATCCATTTTTTAGATACATTTCACATTTGAAAATGATTTTTATCTGAAGGAACAAACCTTATAGAAACACAAAAATGCACCTTTATTTACAGGATACATTTACTAGATTCCAAAATTATTGTTACATATTATAGGTATTTTGGGTATCAAATAGGGCAAAGGGAGGATGGAGATTGTTAGCCCAAAAGTAATCCTTCCTCAGAACTTGCTAAAGCAGCCGGCGGAAAACAGGAATTCAGAGGCAAGATGTAAATTAACACAGTGCAGAAAGGATTCCAGTGATAGCAGCATCTTTCAAAATCTGTGGAAACTAGATATTGTGAGACAGAATACTGTATCCTTCACACAAATGCTACGTGGTATTTGTGATTTAAACCCATAATAGGATGGACACAGTAGGAAGAATCATCTCTCACCTGTCAAGGAAAACACAATTTTATCCCAGGAGAGCAGCACAAGATGAGAACTCACCTGTAAGGGAAGACTACCAAACAGCACTGGGGGTGATATTTTAGCAAAGGACACTGAAAGTTTTCATTTTGTGCTCAAGTGTATTTTGAGGTTGTTTGGGGTGGTCTGGTTAGCATTTTAGGAGTAGTTATTGTTACTCCTCAATGTTTTGGTCCACCTTCTCACTCATTTTATTAGTGTTTTCCCTTCAACTTTATTGTCCTGCATTGATTATTCATTTACTTATCGAGCTTAAGCTGTGAGCTGTGTACCAGATCTGGCCCTTTGCTATGGGAAGAAGGCTAAATGTTCTTCCCTGCACTCTACTAAGACTTGTGGCTGAAATTGACAAGCAAATCAGTACTTTCCTTTGCTGTAATAGTAGATGCTGATTGAGTTCCTGATTGTTTACCATACTACTCATTTTTCTGCGGTCTCAGTATTTTATCTGCAGAATCTGACCAGTGTCCCCACATCCCCCTCCCTTCCGAGTGAACTCCTCCTGCAGCTAGGAGAGCTCATGCTGCAGGTGTGAGGAAACAGTGAGTTGAGACAGACAGAAGCAACACACCCACCAAGGGATGAGAATTTATTCTGAGAGTAACCAGGAGACGTCACTGAATTTAATCAGAACTTGATGGAAAAATTTACATTTTAGAACGATGAATTTAAGAACCTTAAATGGTAGCAGCTTCTGGGGATGATTCCCCTGCCAAGATTTTACAGAGAGCTACAGGGGTAAATATGTGAGGGAGTGTTTGAAATTAATATTTATTACCATGTTTAGTCAAAATCCGTAAATTGCTAGAGAACAATTATGAGTAATATTTTTATTGATATCTTCTAGGAAACATGAAGTAAGAGTTAAACTGAATAGACTTAACGTTAGACAATGAAAGCAGAAACCTGCTTCGTTGGTGCCAGAGGAGTGTGGACCCCTGAGCAGGTTGGGCCCTCACCAGGAGGGGGTTGCCCTGGTAAGCAGCTTTTTTTTTTTTCAGGTGATGCTTTGAAACTAAAACTGATTCCAGATTCTTCTAAGAACAAATAAACCACTGGGCATGGTAGCACACACCTGTAATCCCAGCACTTGGGAAGCTGAGGCAGGAGGATCACTGCAAGTTCAAGGCCAGCCTGGGCAACAAAGTGCATTCAAGGCCAGCCTGAATTGCACAGTGAGACCCTGTCTCAAAAAGACAGGAAAAAAAGTAACCCAATGTTCTCTTTTATAACTATTGTTATTTATATCATTATTATAATATTTAAAGACTAGGTTTATGTTATATTAATATTCTAATAAAACAGACATTATTGGGGTCACTATCATTCCTCATAACCATTGTCCTGAGAAAAGCCACCTAAACCACAAGAAATAATTGTGGAATAGGCAATAGGTCCCCCAAGTTCCATTTTTTCCATCACCATCCAAAACAGTTACACATTTCTTTTGTTATCTCATTTCTAATGATAGGACTACTTAGTCCCATCAAACTTCCTGGGTATGATTATCCTAGGAGGGGCCATTTCACCTGCCCAGATTCCCCCAGAAAACCCAGAGCTGCCTTCTGCATGAGTGGCTAGAATGTAAAGCGTGAGCTGTAAGGAGACTCGTTAGAAAGTTCCAACACCAATACATGAAAGAAGTGACCAACCTCAACAAAAAGAGCAGTGACAGAGACCAGAAGAAGGAAACCAGCATAGCATGATTGCCAGAACCAGGGACTCTTCACATAGCTCATATAATCTTGCCAAATTCAAGGCTTGTGTCTTCACTGTTCCCTTTCTTATTAAACACATGGCAGGGAGTATGTTAAGGTTAAACACAACTCTCCTCCGTGGAACACCCAAGAATTATGAAGGACTGTAACTGCCTTCCCAGGACATAGGCAGATACCCAAAGTCAGAAGCTGTTCAAAGAAAAACAGGGAGAACTTTGTGTCAAAAGTTCGAGATGAAGCCACTTCCTGAAATGTTCAAAACTCAGTAGCTCTAAAAACATGTTCCTGCTGACAGAATCCACAGAAAACTTGTGGGCAAATGCTGGTACTTTGATCCATCAAAGTGAAAACCAAAGACAATAAAAAATAAAAGCCTAGTTATTTCTACTTTTTTTTACCATGTGGAAGATTTTATTCTTTTTTTTTACTTTATTTTTATTAGTATATATTTGCCATACATATTGATCACATTCATCATAATAAATTTGTACCTGTACATAATTCTTTCTTCCCATTCCCCTCCCATCCTACAACTCCTCCTCCCTTCCCCATTTTCAAAAGCTTTGCTTTCATTTTTTCCTTCCATTCTCTTTATTCCTTTTCTCCTCCTTTCCCCTTCCCATTTGAACATTTTCTCTCTACTTCCCAGTATCTATTATCCATTTTGACCCTTATTTATGCTTTGGTTTCTCACACAAGAGAAACAATACAATATTGAAACATGTCTGATTTATTTCACTTAAAAATATGATCTCAAGGTGCATCCATTTACCTAAAAATGTCTCAAGTTTGTCCTTCTTTATGGCAGAGTAGTACTATACAAATCAGTATGGAGTTTCTTCAAACTAAAACTAGAAGTTCCATTTGACCCAGTTATTCCCATTGTTGATATCTTCCTGAAAGAGTTAAAAGCATCATATCACAATATGTGCACACCCATGTTTATAGCAGCACAATTTGTAATGTTAAGTCTTAGAAACACCCAGATGCCCATCAATGAATGAATGGATAAAGAAAATGTGGTTTTTATATACAATGTAGTTATCTGTAGTCTTCGACAGAACACATACATCCACAAAACAATTTGCTTCTATTTCAAGCTTTTTCCATTTCCAGTGTCTAAAGTTCTCTCTCCATCTGATATTTGGTAGCAAGTTCTAAAGTTGAACCCCTTTCTTACTTTTGTATGACATGCACAATGGTGATAATAAATAACCTTTTGGGGGCAGAAACTAAGTATTCTTCTTCAAGGTCTTTCGTGGGCCATAATCAGGTTGAAAAGAGGGCTGTGTTTTCACCTCAAATCTTGACTGAGGAAGGATCTGCTTCTATGGCCACCGTTGGCCCACAGAATGATGCCACGCCCACCAAAATTCATAGATTGAACTTCTAACCACCTATATGACTCTGGCCATAAAGCTGTTATGAAGGTAAAAGAATAAGTGACATCATAAGAGTGGAACCTAACCTAGGACTGATGTTGTTGAATAGCCCAGTCTTCTATGGAATTGATTTTTAAATGCAAGTAAATAATCATATTAATCATGTAGAATATGATATTCTGAAATACATATGTACTGTACAATGGCTAGATCAAAATAATTAAATTAGCATGCACTACCTTTGGTTTTTGTGATGCAAACACTTAGAATGACTAACTTTTGTTAGTAATGTTTAAGGATACAGTAGATTGTCATAACATAGAATAACCATGTTTTATAACAGATCTCTTGAATTTATCCTCTTACCTGTCATTTTGTATATCTGACCAAAGTCTCCCTGGTATCCCCTCCAACAGTTACTAAACTCCATTCCACTCTAGTGAATGAGTTCACCACATCTACATTCCCCATGTAAGTGAGAGCACGTGTTACCTGTCTTTCTGTGCAGGGCTTCTTTCTTTTAATATTAACCTCACTCAGGATCACCCATATTGTTGAAGATAACATGTCCTTCATTTTAAAGTCTGAATAATACGTATGTCCTTACATACTAGTGACTATATATATGGAAGGAATACTCAGGTTAGAATGGATAAAAGGATCCATGCAGTTATTATTGGTAGTATTATTATTAGTATTATTACAAAAATTGTATTAGAAGATGCCAGATTGCTTTCTCCAGTGCGTACTAACCTCTGCAAGTGAAGAAACCAACCTGCCCCTCCTGTGATCCAGTGGCAGCCATGTGAGCCAGGAGGAGAACCAAGAAGCCAATCCACACCTTTCATAAGCCAGCCAGTGCACGGGCTGGGAGACAAGAAAAGCACCCCCCTCTCCCCGGCAGTAAGCAACCAGCTGATTCAGAGGAACACAGGCTGAGATGATAGCAACTAAAGTACAAAAACAGCTAAATGCTTGTATTGTTTGACTGACTTCTCAGGCCTAAAACCAGTAGTCTGAGCATCTATTTAGAGGATAACAATATTCAATATAGCAACTATGGGGGATCTCCTTCTTTCTTGTTTTTGAAATCCAATATTATTCTCATTGCTTTGTTTTGTTCTGTTTTATAGTTTTGTTTTATTCCCTTCAAAGTAAAAATAAACTCTTCAAGTAACAAGGGTTTGAAATTTACATTTCTCTATATTACTATCAGCAAGGATTGGTGATGTTATTTTATGTTAGTCTAATCATTATGAAGTGATACCTCATTGTCAGTTCCCATTTGCATTCTCCCAACATAGTGATGAATTTGAGCATATTAAATGGACATTTGTCATTTGGCTTCATTTTGTGCAAATTGTCTTTTCACAATTTGCTCAACTATCCTTTAGATATACTTGCATAGGAAAATTTGTATAAATATACATTGATCCTTTTCCCAATACATTCAGTTATATGAATCCCATATATATGTATATATGATGAACTCTTTGCCAGATAGATACAGGTATAGACATTTTATTTTAAGGTTTTTGGTAGTGGTGATGGTTTTGTTTTTTGTTTGATTGGTTGGTTGGTTGGTTGGTTGGGGTTTTTTTTACTACTGGGGATCAAACTCAGGGCCTTGTACATGCTAGGCCAGAGCTCTACCACTAGGGACACCCCAAACCAACACTTTATACATTTTCCTTAACTGTTCCAATTTTACCCTTTGTCTCAATCTATATTTACTTCTCATATGAAATGTCACTTCTAAATATATACTTCTTCCCTAAGTAATACTTTCTTGAAAAGAAAATGTATCCACTAACCAACTTTTCTTTCTGGTGCATAGCTTAAATTTTCTCACCATCCTACATTTTAACTTTTTTAATGCTTTCCTCCTGAAAGAAAATTATAAAGTGCAAATCAGCTTATGTCTTGCCTCAGCTTAATCTTCGCCGTATTACTTCGTCTTAAATAAGAAACAGATGTGTGTTTCCACGATGTAACCTCCATAAGGTTTTATAAACCAGTGCAAGAACACCTAGTGGTATTTTCCTCCTGGGAGCCAGTTGAGCCTCAGCCCTGTCAGGCCCCACTGCAGGCTAACGAGGAGGGACAGGAGATCCTCTAGCTGCTTGCTGGGTCCTAAGATCTAAGAAACCTCCTCAGTCTTCAGCGACTAAGAGGAAGCCTTCTTAGTTCTCAAACCAGCGAGATTCTTGACGCTGTTATCTGGAGGCCCCGCCCCTATATCCACCACGTCCTAGCTTTCCAGGGCTCCCAGACCTGCTGCCCTGGTCGCCCTGCAGGGAGCCAGGCTTGATCCTGGGGCCGCCGGCCTAGCACGGGAGATGATAAGCCTGGAGCTGCACCTGTCCTGAGATCAGCAGCATCTGAATCCGGCCCCTGCAGCAACTTCGGATCTGGCCGCATACCCTGCACGGAGCCCCAGACAGCACGGAGTCCTGCGAGGACGCAGACCCCACACCTGCAGCCGTGGGGGGCACCAATGCCCGTCCCCGCGAGGTTCCACGGCTCTAAGAGCTCCTGGCCAGTGGCACGGGTGGAAAGGGGCGGGGTTGAGGGTCACACAGTCTCCTGGACAGCGGCTGGAGACGTTTTCTCTGCAGACCTGAAAGGCAAGGCGTCTGGGTTGCACTTTTCACAAAGAGACTTCCAGCTAGGCTAGGGGTGGGTCCCGCGGCGTGAAGGTGGGCGCGGGACTGCTTCCGCACACCTTTGCCACAGGAGCCGTCCCGGGGCTGTTAACCCGGATGCGGCTTGGCGTGGCTCGCTCCAGCCTACGCTTGCGCAGAGGAAGCTTTGTCCTGGTAAGGCGCGCCCAACGCAGCAGGTTTTATCCTGCACAAGTCCCCTTCACTCACTATCGCAGGCTCAGCCCCTGAAGGAGCCAACCCAGCTGGTGACCCGCGTGGCAGCCGAGCCGGGGCGCCCCTTCCTGGGTGTGGCCACAGAGGAGCCGCGTTGTCCTGGCACAGGCCACTTTGAGAGGGGGCAGGGGTTAGTGGAGGGGGAGGGATCTCCTGAAGCCCAGCCCCTGCTTTCCAGGAAAAGTATTTAGGCTCCTCTGACTGCCTTTCCCTGGGCATTAGCGTTCGCAGGTGTGCGAGTTTGGGGGAGGAGGGTTCAATCAGGAGTCATACATTAGGAGACCGGGAGCTGCCTGGCCCACGTTTATAGACCATATCACCTTTTCCACCGCACTTGCCAGAAACAGCCTCGTCTAAACCAGCAGACAACCAGGTCTGTTATTAGAAACACAGAAAGGAACGCTCCCCAGCCCATGAAAATCTCTGTGCTTCTTGAAACCAGGCTGGGCAATCTAGCAACTCAGTGAGGCCCCAATTCAAAACTATAAAATAAAATAGGCTAGGGTTATAATCAGTGCAAGGACCCTAGGCTCAATACCCAGCGCTAAAAGGGGGGGAGGAGCCGTACAAAGAAGATCTTGCAAACCATGTTAAAAAATTATTTGATCTTAATTGTAATGGTAATGGTTTTATATCTGGAGAGAAATTTCCATTTGATCATATTATATTCCCTCTGTTCAATGTGTAAAGCTGGTAGACTGAGAGAGTGTAATGGTGATATAAATACCCAGTATTTCAGGAGAAACACTAATGCTGCAGTTCTCTCCCATTCTACTGTCCAAGGCTGACTGTGAGCTGTCCACATGGCTGCACATGCACTGCAAAAGCACCCTGTTCTGCTGTTATTGGATGGAGTTTGTATAAATGGCCAGTGGGTCCAGGAATTAAAAGTATTGTGGATCTATTTACTTACAAATGCCTCCAGTTTATCTTCCTTTATGGCAACAAAATACTCCATTGTATATAAATATCACATTTTTCTTAACCATCTGTCAACAAACATATAGGTTGTTTCTAAGATCTAGCTGTTATAAATTGTGCTATGATAAACATGGATATGCATGTATCTTAGTTCATTGAAAAGAAAGATTGTGTTCTGGTTTTTATAAGAACCTTTTTGATTTGCATTTGGTATTCTGTGTAACTACTTTGAAGATAACAATAGTGTAATAACTATTGTCATTCTCTTGTTAAATTACAAGTTTATTTTTTCATAAAATAGATAAATATATATATATATATATATATATATATATATATATATAACAAAAAATTGTGGGGATACTGTGTCCCTGCTAGAGGACTGCTTGTTGAATTTTTCAATCATTGAATCAAAGATGTTAAAACATCCCACCTAAATCTGATTTTCTTATATTTCTCCATTGAACTCTTAGCATCATGAATTTTGATGGTCTACGATTTTTTTTTACATAAGAATGGTTGTTTTGCTTTCCTGAAAAATTTCTTCTTCTCTCATTATGCAGTGTCTTTCTTGTTTTAGAGTCATATCCTTTACGTTGGAGGCTGCCTTTTCTCTTAATACACTTACCCCAATGTTCTTATGATTAATGTTTATATGTTGTTAACTTTTCATTTCTTATACTCTCAATTTATGTCTATAATTCAAATGCATACCCTCTGGAAATCAGATGTTATTATTGCTTTTTGAAAATTATTTTCGTTGAGTTGTAGGCCAAGAGGAGAACCAAGAAGCCAACCCCCACCCATAAGCCAGCTGGCACATGGTCTGGGAGACAAGAAGAACCCCCAACCCCATAAGCAACCAGCTGATTTGGAAGAACACAGGCTGAAATGATAGCTACTGAAGTACTAAAACAACTTAATGCTTGTGTTGCTTGCTTGACTTTGCAGGCCTAAAGTCGGTAGTCTGAGCATCTATTTAAAGGATAACAATATGTAATATAGCAACTATAGGGGACTTCCTTCTGTCTTGTTTTTGAAATCCAATATTGCTCTCACTGTTTTATTTGGTTCCACTTCATTGTTTGGTTCTCTTTAAAATAAAAAAAAAAACATTTTGTTTTGAAATGAGTATAAACTCACAGGTAGTTGAGGAATAAGATATTCCATGCACTCCTTACCCAGTTTTACCCAGTGGTAACATTTTGCAAAAATAATAGGATGGTATCAAAACTAGGAAAAGTACTTCTTTGCCAGAAATATAAGACAGACCTGATCTCTTGTTATCCACCCTTACATTAGGTAATTGGTAGTTTCATGTTAGCTAGTCAAGTAGGTGATATAGCATCATGGTTTTTAATTGTATTTCTTTAATTAGGTTTTAGTTGTATTTCTTAAATGGCTAATTATCGTGAATTTCATCTTTTTTCTTGAGTTTCACTAGGTCATTAAATTTGACAAACTGGGTTGGAACTTATGATTTTCCTGCCTCAGCCTCTCTTCAGTGTAATACAATGACAGGCCTGCCCCCACCACACCCAGCATCAACATTTTTGCCAATTTCATAAATTGTCTTTAATTTCTTTTGCCTTTTTTCTAATAAAGGTTTTTATTTTGAGTTTGGGGGAACTTTATAAAATACATTCTAGACATTTCTACCTTCAAAGACAATTTCTGCATATATTTTGTCCAGTTTGTGGCACTGGTTCACCTGGAGCTCCAATGGAGGGGAGCCGCCACCTAAAGAAGTCTTCCCAGGTCTCTGTCAGGCACAGGGTGGCACTGATTCGCAGCCCAGAGAAGGAGGCATAGTTCCTCAGGATTTCATGCTGGGGACGAAGGACTCAGTGAGGGATGCTGGAGCTCTCACCTCGGGATGAGGACCCTGTCCTGATCACACAGACCCTCATGGATCCCCCAGAGGGAACACTTGGGAAGCAAGGGATAAGAGAGCCCAGGATCGCAACTACTGCCAAGGAAAGAGTGCCAGGAGGGAGGACTGGGTTGTGAGAGTCCAGGCCAGAGCAGGCCTGGATAGGAGCAGCCTGAGGTCTATGCAGGGGCTCAGAGCTCAGAGCACATAAAGGTAAAGAGAAGCCCCAAGCCTCCCCTGCAGCTGACCCAAGGCCTCCATGATGCAATGCCTGAGGACAGTACTGACCACACACTGGCCACACTTGAGAACTGAATGAAAGTGGTGCAGATGGTGGTGGCCTGGTGCTCCTTGGCTTTTTTGTCCTGCTGCATCCAGGTGGAATCCTGGAAAGGGTAGAGTACATGTTTTTAAACAGCTCCTGAGGAGAAATGGTATTGCCAGGCCCTGCCACAGGCCACAGGACCCCAGGCAAGGATAGAGACCACTGATCAAGTCTGGAGCTCAGGAAGTCAGGACTGTGGCTCAGGCCTCATGGAGAATTCTGGGTTCTGTTTCCCTGCCACTAAGGATATCTTACATAAGAGTGGCCCTACTGTGTGTAAGAATGGAGCTTGGATTTGAACAGGGTATGTACTCTGGACCAGGGCACAGTAGGTCTTGATTTCAGATGCCTGAAAGCAGTCCATACTTGCCTTTCCTTCTGAGCCCAGCCACTTCCCATGTCTCTCAGCACGACCCATGGCCAGTTCAGGAGGGAACACCATCATGTGAGGCTTTTCTACACACACCCTGCTTTTCATGATTATAGGTGAAGGCCAGGGTGGCACCACTGGTAGAACTGACCCTGCTCTGTCTGGCTCCACCTCGAGAGTCACATACAGTCTGCTCCTTCTTTGGAACAATAACTCGAGGTGGCTTTGTAGGTGGGAGTCACACTGGAGCTGGCACTGCGGTTGACTCTTGCTCCAGAATGAATAGTGGATCTGTCTCTGGTTTATAGGCTGCTGCTGGAGCTGATTCTTGCTCTCCAGTTGGACCTGGCTCTGGTGCTGTTGCCAGAGCTGCAAGGAAAAAGGTGCCCAACATCACTGTCTAGCTCTGAACCATTCCCTGCCTGCCAGAAAATCCTCCAACCCTGATTCCAAAACAGAAGACCTGCTCAGACTGTGGTCCACCACTTAGGGGGCCTGAGGCTCATGTTTGGGTCTAGCCTAACCCAGCCAGGAGCCTCCTCCTCGTGTGCTTTGATGGACCCATCCCAGCCCTCCTCACCCTCAGGTTTGGCTCTCATGGTCTCCATGTCTTCCAGCTGTGCCAGTAGAAGGTATGCACGGTGCTCCAGGTCTGAACCAGGCATGTGCAGCTGTACGTACTCCACCAGCTGTTTAAGGCACATAAACTCTGGAGGCTGACAGAACTGGTTTGAGTACTTTTCAAGCCATGTACCCAAGATGGTAGAGATGGCACTGAGGGCAGATGGGTGTGCAGTGTCAGGAAACCCAGCAAAGACTACAGAGAACCTCTATTGGCAGGAGCCTAGACCAACTACTCCCCTTCTTCAGAGAAGCCCATACACTGCCATGTGGAACTTGGGGGCCCCCTGCTCACTGAAACTCTTCAACAGTTTTTGCTCCAACCCATAACTCTGGTGACATCTCAACCTGCCAGTCCATGCTGCCAGGCTGTTTCCATCTCTAAGACACCTATGAAATGATTGTGTCTTCCCATCCACACTTCTACTGAGGGGTGCGGCTACCCCTTACGGTCACCTGAAAACTACTAGCAAAGTAGCAAGGCCGCGCATGAGCATGCTGCTCCCCAAACAGCCACTGTATCACACGGAGAGGCAAGGTGGACACACATGGCTGGAATGGGCTCTGGTGGGGATGGAGCCTCACAAGGCTGGGCTCCCTTATGCACCCTGGTCTAGGACTCCACCCACAGCTCTTATTTCCTCCTGCAGGGGAAGCCCCTGAGATCAACCCTCCAGCAGGAAACACAAGTATGGGAGCTGGTGTTTGCTCCTCTCCCTATGACAGCTCCCAGTTCCCCACTCTGGACACTGGCCTTCCCTTTCGAGTCAAAGCCCACTCACTTTTTCAGCTGATCCAGAGGCCTGCCGTTCTCGCTGGAGTAATGGAGGCTTTGACTGTATGTAGAGGCCATGAGATGATCACATCTGCAACCAGCATGATAAAATGGTACTTTAGCTGTGAGAATTTTTCCTTAGGGACAAGCAGCTTCTCCGAGCTTCCCCAAGCTGAAGACTTAACTGCTGCCCCCTCTTCTTAACTCAGACAAAAGGAGAGAATATGCAGATGCAGAATGTGGAGGAGATCAAGTCCCATTGCATTTCCAGAAGGGAGGGAGGAATTGGAAGGTGTCTGGGAGCCATGGTGCAAGCCTAAAGAGGTGTGTTCTTTCCTTTTGTGCCTTCTCCCCTCTATGCCTTACCATGAAAGACCCTGCACACCTGGACTTGTGAGTTGGTGATTTGAGGCTAAGACAGCACCTCTGTCCTCTTGGAGGAAAACTTAAAGCAAGTCTTTCTCTTTTTCCCCAAAATAAATAGGGATAGAGATTTATTTTTATTTCTTATTCCTTTGATTTTTCCAGGAGTAATTAAATAAACCTGAGCAGATGGACCTAGGAGGCTGGTGATGCACAAACTTCTTATGGTATCTTGTGTCATTGGCTACTCTGACATAGAAATAAAGCCAAAGAGAGAAGATATTTTCCTTAACCCTCAATTGAGCTAAGTATCCAGAAACATGCCTATATATGATTACTGCTTCATATCTGTGTGTGCCATGAACGAACTCAACCATCGCCTTCCCAAATATCTCCATTGGATCCCAGGTCCTTCAGTCTACCCCCATGGATTCTGTTTTGCCTGCATCTAAGAAAGGAATCTCCCAGACGGAGTCCAGAGCCTCCTTTACAGATGGGGAAGCTTACTCTGCAGTTTCAAGTAAGTGAGGACCAAGACTGAGCTTTTTCATGTTGATGAAAGATGAATGTCACACACAAGTGGACCATGGCACTGGATAACCCCTGTGCACAACCGAGCCCAGGACAGGCATTCACAGGCTCTTTTAGTCCTGACCACACCCTAAGGGTCCTCCTATTAGCATCCCAGTTTCCACACAGTAAACTGGGTCACTGAGTAATGTAAGGCATTCCTAAGACCCACCAGATGCTGCTCAGCTCCCCTGGCCTACAAGATGGTGCACAAACCTTTTCAACAACAGATCCAGCACTTGCTGCATGGTGCCAAATGTTTGGTAGCTTTGCAAAAACTTGTGGAGGAACAAGGGGTTCCCATGAAGCAGGGATGGTACAAGATGGTTGACCATGGTCTCCCTTATATCTTTCTTCAGAAACTCAAAGCAAGCTCGGGTATCCACTGTCTGACACAACTCCTTTTCACCCTGGAGTGGGGCCGTGGAGGGAGGTTAACATGGAAACAATAGCTGTGTTAATCACTTGTTTGTCTCTGGGACCAGTACTCAACACAATTTAAGAGAAAAAGAGGCTTACTGGGGCTCGTGGTTTTAGAGAGTTTACTTCATGGTTGGCTCCAAAGCAAAAACACCATGATCCAAGGGAATGGCAGAGGAAAGCTGTTCAACCCATGCAGCCAGAAAGCAGAGGCAGAGAGAATGGAGGAGACTGGGACAAAATACACCTGCCAGGGTCACACTCATGGTGACCCACCTCCTCCAATCAGGCCCCAACTCCTAACAGCATGTTCAGCCATGGAGTTCATCAGTGCATTGACCCACTGATGAGTACGTCACCCACACAGTCTCATCACCTTCAAAAACCCCACTTCTAGATACATGAGATATCTGGGGTCATTTTAAATTTAAGCCACAACCTTAGAAAACTGTCAAATGACTCTGCCATATGATGATGTGAGAACACTACAGACTTTTTGTTGACACTCATGTGTATGGATACACACACACACATACACACACACACACACACAGGGAGGGTTTGGATACACACAAAAGGGATGAGAGCAATGTGCTGGCCTTTGCTGACCTGCCCTTGGCTATTGTGGTTCCCATTTTGACCCCTCCGAGAAAATGGCCACAGGTATCGAATAAGATGGGGGACCCGGTTTCGACAGATGTGGCTCAGTCGTCCCCTGTGAGATCTCCTGGGGTCTGAGCCTTGGGAAGTCCGGAGGCAGCAAAAAAACATCTTCACATGTCCTATGTCTCTAGACAAGTGAGCAGGCTTCAGTTAGTTGTGTTATGTAGTGCTTGGCAACAGGGTTCCGAGCAATGTTTCATCATGAAGGAAGTGAGGTCATCCACTGGGGTCTCCTTAACTGAACTTTTCCTTGTACTGGACTTCCAACAGCCCCTGGGCTGCTGACTGCCCCAAACCCAGAACGGGTACACAACCAGACAGACATAATGACACAAAAACACTTGTCCCACTCTCCCCAGGCAGGCCAGGGGTTAGCTATCCACCCAGGAAACAGGTGAACCCTGCCACTCTCACTCAGGGTTAATTTTAGACATTACAGTTTAGGGCTAGAAGTTAGGGTTTTGTTGAGATGGTCAGAGTTTATTTCAGGGTTAGGGTTTAGGGTTAGAGTTTAGGGTTAGGGTTCATTGTTCAATAAAGGGTTATGATTTAACGGTATGGGTAAGGGTTAGGTCCTGGTTTAGAGCTAATGTTTTATGATTAAGGTTAGGTTTGGGATTAGAGTTAGATTTCTGCTTTATTGTTTGTGTAATTGAGAAGGCTACACAATGGTTTAGTACTAAGGCTTTGGTTAGAATAGGGTTAGAGTTAGAAGTTAAGAGTTATGCTGACAGTTTTGTTTGGTTACTTTTAAATGTTAGAGTTTTAAATGTTAGAGTTAGGGGTTAGGGCTACAATTACCTTTATAGCTAGCTTTATTGATAATAAAATTAGAAATTTGACTAACTTTGAAACATTTAAGATTTTTGGCTTTCAATAATTCTTTACAATGTCTAAAATGTAAATATCCCACACACACCTTGAACCATAGAAATATCTAAAATCACTCATACATATGCTACCATTTTTCTGTTTTCACAGTTTCTGCCAAGCATCCACATGGAAATTGATTTTTAAGATTCTTTTAAACTTTTCTATTTTAGATAGCATCTTTCTGGAATATTGAATAATCATAACTACAAATCCTGTTTACAATGTTCTATTCTTTGAATGCATTTTTTGTGCCAAAACTTTGACAGTGCTTTTTACAGCTGAAAGGTATGAATAGGAAGTAAGTATGTAAGAAACAGAAACTTAGAGAAAAAAAAAAGTGATGGGAGGACTGCCAGGAAGATGGTGGAGTGGTAAACAGCAGAGAAAACAGCCTTTCTGAGAGTTACCATCCAGACACTGGAATATAGCATCATGAGGAAGACAGAAGGAAGGAAGTGGGTCCCCTGGACCCAAGAACAATCTGAAGTACGAATTGAAACCCACAGAGACAGTGAAAAGAAAAACTTCAAGGAAGAAGGAGGTGGTAGTTGGTGGTGCCTTCTCCCTGAACCAGACTCACTGAGTGAAAGAAGTCTTTCAAACCTGGCGATACACAGTCACAGTGACAGTGACAGCTGATGACCCCAGAGGCCTCTGCAGACAGATGCGGCAGGGGAGAGGAGCAGCGGACCTGGAGGACTGCACTGGTTGGCAGTGAGTATAGAGGACTTAGTCCTCCCACAGGGAAAGAATAATTAGCTGGGAGCCATTTTGAAGATGGGTAACTGAGCTCAGAACCCACAACTACTGCCAGCTTCCTCTAGTAGCTCCTAGTTGCACACAGTCCAAATTGCTTGGACTGCAGCGAGCCCAGTGAGTCAGGTCTCAGGGAAGGCCTGCTGAAATTATCTACTACTCTGCCATAAAGCAACTGCTGGCTTGCTGGGATAGAGTGGCATGGTTCAGGACTCTGTCTCCACAGGATTTCTACTAGTGAAACCAGAGAGAATCCTGGAAGTGGACTATTTGTTTTTCTTTTTGTTTTTTGTTTATTTGTTTTATTTGTTTTGTTTTAGTTTTTTTTTTCTTTTCTTTTTCTCCTTTTTTATGAGTGTCAGAGTGGTTCATAACCTCTTTATTGGTGTGGTTCTGTTCTATTCTTCCTTTTATCTCTTCCATCTCTCTTTTTCCTTCAGTCTTCTGCACCAGTTTCCCCAAGTTGGCATGCTCCACCTTTGTCCTCCAACTTTACTTCTAATTTCCTTCTCTTCTTCCACTTCTCTATTTTCTCCTTAATCCATTTTAAATTTTAACCCCTAAAGGCAAAACTAACACATTACAGACTTACATATTGCATATAATTATCTGGTTTGTTTTACACTTTGTTATATAATCACAAATCTAGTTCAGGCAGTTAAAAGTTGCAAATTAAGGGTTAGCTCAGTTTGTTGTTTTATAGTCTGTGTTTGATGCTATTGGTACCACTACAGCCAAAATTGACATAATTGTTCTAAACAGCTGTTGGTCCTGATAATCCATGACTGAGATTAACTAAGGATCACAGAAAATACTGTGGCACAGTGCCAAATAACCAGGGACTAGGCCAAACAAGCAACAACTTCTCATCTCCAACAAACTGAAAAGGTAAGATCTTCCAACAGATTCAAAACCCAAAAACTAGCTACACCTGGAAGATACCTCAGAGAAGTAGCCATCACCTAAGATCATAAATACCACCAATAAAGCAACCCACCATAGGCAACTTACAAGCATCACCCCAGGAATTAAACTTTAAAAAGAAAATAAATGAGAAGACACTTAAACAAGATGCAACTCCCAGATATCCAGTTCACCAAAGGCAAACCCAGGGGGCATTGAGGTGGGACAATTTGAAAGCCCCCCACCAGGTCTCTCCGAAGTGGAAACAACAAAGCAATTGAATGAGGCTCTGGAAAAAAATGAAATCAGAAATAATCCCCCAAATAACTACAGAGATTATACACTATACTTAGTAATATTAAAACAGACACAGACAAAAAAAAAATACATGCACTTAAGCAAATTATGAAAGTGCAACATAGGAAAGAAATGAACTCCATAAAGCATATATCCAGGAGAATAAAAACTCCACTGAAAGTATTCAAAGCAGATTGGGCCAATGTGAGGACAGATATTGAAGATAGGCTTGCCGTTAGCAACCAGGAAGAGAAAGATTTCTCAAAAATAGCAAGGGACCATGAGAAACTAATCTGGCAGCTGCTAAAAGAGACAAAGAAGAATAACTTAAGATTCACTGGAATCAATGAACAAGCAGGAGATACCACAAATGACATTTTAAAAATGTTCACAGACATCATGACAGAAAGCTTTCCTGATAGAGAAAAAGAATTTGACATACAAATAAATGAGGCATATAGAACTCCAATTAGCAATGATCAAAACAAAAAAAAAGTACAGCCAGGCATATCATAGTCAAGGTTCCAGAAATTCAACGTAAGAATAGAATCTTAAAAGTTGTTAGGGAAAAGAAACAAATCACCTATAAAGGAAAACCCATCAAAATCACAGCTGACTTCTCAGCATAAACTCTCAAGTCAAGAAGAGCTTAGAGTGAAGTACTCCAAGTTCTAAAGGAAAACAACTTTCAACCCTGGATGATGTATCCTGCAAAACTGTCTTTCAAAATTAATAGAGTAATAAGATACTTCCATGACAAAGAACATCTGAGGAAACATATGACCACCAAACCAGCACTCTGAAATGTTCTGAAGGACATTCTCAAAACAGATAATAAGAGCCACAGCGCAATGAACCCCAACAGAAGGAATCCACCAGGGAATGCAAACAATTACAAGGAAGGAAAAAAAGGTGGGGGAGCCAACAACAGGAAAATAACATGACAAGGATAAGTCAATACGTATCAGTTATAATCATCAATGTTAATGGTCTCAACTCACCAGTCAAGAGACACAGACTGGCAGAATGGATCAAGAAGCAAGATCCAACAATATGCCGCATACAAGAACATATTCAATTCAAAAAGAAATTCATAGACTGAAAGTCAAAGGATGGAAAACAATACTCCATGTGACACAAACCCAGAAAAAAGCAGGGGTAGCTATGCTATTTGCAGACGAAGTGAATTTCAAGCCAAGACTGACTAAGAGAGATAAAGAAGGCCACTATATCCTCATAAAGGGAGCAATCCAAAAGGAAGAGATAACAATCATAAATATATATGCAACAAATACCGGTGTACCCAACTATATAAAACAATTACTAACGGACATGAAAAACCAAATAAGCCCTAGTGCAATTGTATTGGGAGACCTCAATACCCCACTGTCACAAAAAGACAGATCAACTAGACAAAAAATAATGAAATTTTAGAACTAAATCGAACTTTTGAGCAAATGGACTTAGTAGATGTCTATAGAGTGTTCCATCCCACAACATCAGAACAAACATTCTTCTCAGCTACACATGGGATGTTCTTCAAAACAGACCATATACTGGCTCATAGAACAAGCTTAAGTGAATGCAAAGGAATTGAAATTATCCCATGCATACTATCAGACCACAGTGCAATGAAATTGGAAATCCATGCCAAAGGAAACCACAAGAACTTCATAAACACATGGAAATTAATAGCACTCTACTGAACAACCAATGGGTCACAGATGAAATTAAAGAAGGAATTAGACAATTTTTACAGTTGAATAATAATGACAATACAACATGCCAGAATTTGTGAGATACAATGAAAGCAGTCTTAAGAGGGAAATTTATAGCAGTAAATAACCCTTATCAGGAAAACAGAGCAAATGTGCACAAACAACTTAATGTTGAACCTCAAACTTCCAGGAAAATGAAAAGCAGGCTCTTACAAGGGAGAAAATTATAAAGATCAGGCAGAAATTAACACACTGGAGATTAAAAAAATGCAAAGAATCAATGAATCAAAGAGTTGGTTCTTTGAAAGATTAAAGAAAATTGACAAACCCTTAGCCGACCTTATTAAAAAAAGGAAAGAAAAGACTCAGATCTACACAATTAGGAATGAAAAGGGCTAAATCACAACAGACCCTGAAGAAATCCAGAAAAATATTTATACCTACTTTGAAAATTTGTAGTCTAATAAGATGAAAAATACAGAAGAATTGGACACATTCCTAGATATATATGAATTACCAAAGCTTAATCAAGAAGATATAAAAATCCTAAATAACCCAATATCAATAAATGAGATCAAAGATGTAATTAAAAACCTATCAACAGAGAAAAGCCCAGGCCCTGATGGCTTCATTGCTGAATTCCACAAGAAATTTAGTGAAGACCTGACAACACTACTTCTCAAACTCTTTAATGAAATTGAAAGGGAAGAAATACTCCCAAATTCATTCCTGGAAGCAAGCATTACTTTGATTCCAAACCCAGAGAAGGACCCAACTAAGAAAGACAATTACAGGCAATCTCCCTAATTAACGTTGGTGCAAAAATCCTCAGCAAGATACTGACAAACAGACTGCAGGAAATCGTCAAGAAGATTGCACACCATGATCAAGTGGGATTCATCCCAGGGATGCAGGGATGGTTCAACATATGTAAATCCATAAATGCAATGCACCATATTAACAGAGCCAAGGACAAAAATCATGTGATCATCTCAGTAGATGCAAAAAAAAAAAAACTTTTGACAAAGTCCAGCACCCTAGGGCTAGGGATTTAGCTCAGTGACCTAAGTGCCTGCTTGGCAAGCACAAGGTCATGAGTTCAATCCCCAGTGTTAAAAAAAAAAAAAAAACAAAGTTCAGCACCCATTCATGATAAAAACCCTACAGAAAATTGAATAGATGGTCTTTATCTCAATCTGATAAAAACTATCTACAACAAAACAACAGCCAACATCATACTAAATGGACAAAAAGTAAAAGCTTTCACTCTAAAATCAGGAACAAGACAAGGATGTCTACTGTCTCCACTCTTACTGGACATAGTCCTGGAAATTTAGTGGGAGCAATTACACAAAAGAAATAAAAAGAATAAAGATAGGAAGGGAAGAAGTTAAACTATCATTATTTGCAGATGACACAATACTCTGCTTAGAAGACCCCAAAAACTCCACCAAAAGACTTCTAGATTTAATAAGAAAATTCAGTAATGTAGCTGGATACAAAGTCAACACTCAAAAATCAATAGCTTTCCTGTACACGAATAACAAACTCACTGAGAGAGAAATCAGGGAAACAATACCTTTTACAATAGCATCCAAAAAAATGAAATTCATAGGACTCAATCTAACAAAGGAGGTAAAAGAACTCTACATTGAAAACTACAGTACTTTGAAAAAGGAGATTAAAGAGGATATTAGAAAATGGAGAGATATTCCATCCGTGCTCTTGGGTAGGAAGAACCAATATAGTGAAAATTACCATACTTCCAAAATCATTATACAGGTTCAATGCAATCCCAATCAAAATTCCAATAGCATATTTCACAGAATTAGAGAAAATAATCCTAAAATTGATCTGGAACCAGAAGTGACTTAGAACAACAAAAGCAATCCTGGGCAACAAAGACAAGACAGGGGGCATCACAATCCTTGACTTGAAATTATACTATAAATCTACTGTGATAAAAACAATGTGGCACTGACAAAAAAAAAAAAGACCTGAAGATCAATGGAATAAATTAGAAGATGCAGAAACAACTCCAGACACACTAAGCCATATTATCTTTGACAAAGGAACCAAACACATTCACTGAAAGAAACATAGCCTCTTTAATAAATGGTGCCAGAAAAACTGGCTCTATTCATACTGAAGATTAAAACTGGACCCATATCTTTCACCATGTACTAAGCTAAAATCAGAATGGACTGAAGATCTTAATATTAAAACAGAAGCATTAAATCTGCTGGAAGATAGAGTAGGTAAAACTCTTGAAGACATTGGTGTAGGCAAAGACTTTATGAACAAAACCCAGATTGCACAGGAATCAACAACTGGTATCTCATCCTACTGAAAAGCTTTTGCACAGCAAGAGAAACCACCAACAGAGTGAAGAGACAACCCACAATGTGGGAGAAAATGTTTGCCAGCTGTTCCCCAAAGCATTACTATCAAGAAGATACAAAGAACACAAATAAATCAGTCCCCCCATATATAAAGACCCAATGCAGAAACAGGCATCTGAGATGAATAGACACTTCTCAGATGAAGAAACACAAACAACAAATAAATATGTGAAAAAATGTTCAACATCACTGGTCATTCGAGAGATGCAAACTAAAACAACACTGAGATTCCACCTCATCCCAGAAAGAATGGCTGCCATCAAGAAATAAACCAATAACAAATGCTGGAGAGGCTGTGGGGGAAAAGGAACCCTTCTCCACTGTCGGTAGGAATGCAGACTGGTGCAGCCACTGTGGAAATCATTGTGGAGATTCCTCAAAAAACTAGGATTAGATGTCCCATTCAACCCAGCTATTCCCCTTCTATTCCCCTATCTTCCCAAAAGAATTAAAAATATCATACCACAGTGATACATGTGCACTCATGTTTATAGCAGCACAATTTGTAATAGCTAGATCTTGCAAACAACCTAAATGCCCATCCACTGAGGAAAGGATAAAAACATGTATTTTTATACAACAGAGTACTACTCAGCCATAAAGAAGGATTAAACTAGATGCTTTTATAGGTAAATAGATGCAACTTGAGAACATACACATTAGTGAAATAAGACACACGTGTGTAAACATCATATTGTATCATTAGTGTGACAAGCTGAAAGAAAAAACATGTATATGTGTATATATATGTATATAAAAAATAGTTAAGATAGTCATACTACAGATTTCTCTGAGTTCACTGAAGAGAAAGATTTGTGCTGGTATTGTTTGGACAATTGTAAGCAGAGGTCTTATGCTCTGGGTGAATGATTTGGGGATGACAGTGCACAATGTATATACCATTTTTGCCCCATGATTGCTGTGTTTTGAAATTTTGCTGTAGCCTTTTTTCTTTTTCTTCTTCTTCTTTTTTCTTTCTTTTTATCCTTGAATAAAATGGATTTAAAAAAAAAAAACTTAAAGCAGTCAATTTTCAAGACAAAGTAGTTAACTATGAGTGGAAAATTACTAGCAGTTAAAATTGCCTAATAGCCAGCAGATGTGACAAAGTTCATGCATCTAAAAAGTCTCTATGCAAATGAGACCTTAAGGGAGAGATAAACTAGTAAGAAAGCCTTTATTGAGAAATATAAATGTTAGTGGAAAAGGGAAAAGAAAGGCATAGAATGATCCATTTTCATAATAAGATAGCTAGGGCTAAGTGGAAACATCCTAACGGCAAGGTTACATACAATCTCTAAACAGAAACATCTACATCTGGGAAAGTCCCAAAGTAAAGAACAGATGGTATTATGAAGAAATCCAAACTCATATTTGGAGGGAGACCAGGAAACTGCCTTACCAGAAGACAATGAAACATAGGCGATGTCCAGGAAAGGCTGTACCCGTCATGGTACTCAGCCATTGAGCTGGAATGGGGGGAAGGGACCTGTGTACTGGGGATAGACTGCTTGCCGTAACTGCCCTGTGTATGTCTGCTTGCACAGCAGACACCCAGCCTTGCAAGACTGAATTAAAGCCTCATTTTCACTGCTCTTCATGCCTCTGAGTCCATTTCTTAGGACTGGGCAAGCAAATGCATTTCTCACAAGTAGAGACCAGGTTCTCCAGGTCAGTGACAAGGAGTTAAATCAGCCATTGGAACCTAATTAAACAAAGTCACTCTTTTGAGAATGTTCAGTTATGAGCTGAAATAGAGTCTGAGTAGTGTGAGTTTTTATTTTCTGTTTAGTGAGCAGCTTTTTAGAGAATAAACCCAGGACATGGCCATGGCATAAGAAAAGAATATATAATGACATTTACATACACCTTATTCCTTCAACAAAAAATATGTAAAAGCAGCTCTTATCTTGACTTATATGTTAGTTTGTATCATTTAACTTTGTCCAAATGTTCTTACTTACACCCAGGATTAAGTAGGAATATCAAATGCTACCAACTAACTGTATGAGTAAGTAAACAAGCAGGTGTTTGAAATTCTGTAACCATGTCTTAAAATAAAATTTGATTTTAGATTTTATAAGTACACAAAAACTGTGAATGAAGTGCAGAGGTTTCTCTGGTAGCCACAACCTAGTTTCCTGTTTTGTTAATATCTAGCCCTAAACCTAACCCTAAGCCAAGGTGCTTTAGGTAGCAAGAAAGAGAAAACCAGCTTAACTGGATGTGATACTTATTAATGTATTTAAAACAATAATATTAAACAGCATGAGCTGTGGTTTGAAACACCCAAACATTGTTGTGCAAGTCATACAATGAAACGGTAAATTCCAAACTCCAGAAACAAATGCAGCTGCATTCCCAGAGCTGTGCCGAGACAGCTGCTTATCAGGAAGAATGGATGCTGCAGGCTTGTTTGTGTACCCAGATACAGAAGAGAAGCCATGACATACTGAGAAGTAGAGCCCTTGAAGCCTCCTGCTCCAATCTAACCATGGCCATCTCAGTGAGCAGGATGTTTGTATGTTTATTGCATTTGGCACATTTTCTATTGAAACCTATTTTCTCTTAAAACCACACATGACTTACAAGGGAGAAATTTTTGTTATAAAAAATTTTAGTTCAGCAACTTCTGTATTAAGCAAGAAGTACAGAAAGAATTGTGATCTTCTGTGTAGATAAGTGCCTCGTAGGCCTTTGGTTATAGCAAAATGCTACAACAATCTTGTAACATGGTATTGTTATTCCCAGTTTAACAGAGAAAGCAGAGGTTTACAGAGGCAAAGTAATCTCATTTCTGAAGAAATTGATAAACATCTTACTTCAGAGACAGTTCCTCTGGACCTACGAGAGTCAGTGACTATGATAGAGAATATTTTTGTTTGTTTGTTTGGTACCAGGGATTGAACTCATGACCTTGCACTTGCCAGGCAGGTGCTTATGCCACTGAGCTAAATCCCTGGCCTTGATACAGAATATTTCTTATGAATTCAAAAGATCTATAAATCACGAAAGAAGATACACTGGGTTGTCTCTTTAAAGCATTGGCACACACACCTTACCCATCTGTGTTCCTTCTGTGTTGGTTCCAGGATAGTAAATCCTCCTTTCCCAAGGCCCAGTCCCCTCAGGGCAAGAAACAACAAGGGCATGAGCTGCTTCAGTACAATGAAGGACTCCTGTTCCGCCCTGTGCAAGCTCCAACCAGCAACATCTCCCAAAGATCTGGCAACTTACTAGGTCTCATTCGTTTCTCTACAAGTCCAAGGCACAGGTCCAGAGACAGGACCAGATCAAACTGACCAAACCCAAGACAAGCAGACACTAGGTAGAGTGCATATCAACCTCTTAGAGATGAGCTATAGCAGGAAGCATGTCAAAAACTTTAAAGTCATTTGGCTTATCAGGACACATGCCATAAAAGAAAATATGGCAGCTTAGAAATGGTGAACAAAAGTCAAGGATAAATAATGGCAAGATGAAAAAGCAACAGTGTAAAGTGAAAATCATGTTAGATGAGACAGTCATATTTTCAAGGAAACAAATGAAGTACAAAAGTTAGTTGCATGTGGTGGTGCACACTGTAATCCCAGCACTCTAGGATGAGTTCATGCTGAGCCTGGGCAACTAACAACTTAGCCTAGACAACTTAGCAAGAGCTTATCTCAAAATGAAAAATAAAATAAAATAAATTAAAATTAAATTAAAATAAAAGAATGTAACTTGGCAAAAAGGCTCTGGGCCCAATACCCAGCAAAGAAAGAAAGAAAGAAAGAAAGAAAGAAAGAAAGAAAGAAAGAAAGAAAGAAAGAAAGAGAGAGAGAAATATTCCATTTATATCCTTTGTTCCTACATCTTCTCATCTCTGGTGATGAGCATGTTGTTTATTACAAAAAGGAACAAAATTCAACCTAAGAGATGTACTTAATGGCAACCAGAGAGTCACGTGTCTGTCTTGACGGTAATTCACTCTGAAACATGTGGGGAATGAGTATGAATGACTTTTCCCATGACCTTTGCCTCTAGCAGGAAGAATAGATCTTGTTATGCCAAACACAAAGTAAAGTAACAGTATGAAGCCCCAGCTATGAGAAAGAAAGAAGTCAAAAGAAAGCATAGAAGAAGAACCAGAAAGGAACTCCAGGCCCCCATCTAAGTAGGTTCCTATAGATGCAAAGACAACCTTGTAGCAATGTTCATCACTGGCATCCTCCATCTTCTGGATTTCACAGGTGCTCATGATCAAGCGTAAGAAGCCTGGATTCTTTCTGGCAATGAACTGCTTGTATGGCTTTCCAAATGCCACAAGGCTCAATGGCTGATAAGGCTTTACCATACGGCTTTTCCAAAATTGGTAAACTATAATACAGTAACAAGGTATCAGGTCCAGTTATCAGGTGTGGTACTTACCAAAAGTGTATCCAGATCAGCCTTGACCAAGGAAATCGTTGAGCCCATTTGCAACCTGTAGCCTGACATTATGGCCCCTCTGCGCATGGGTCCGATGAGAGCACTGAGATAGCTTGGGGAGGCGGGGGACTGGCATTCACAGATTCAGTTCCTTGTCCTGATGGTTTTGAGCATCACACTATTACAATGACACATGGACAGTATACACATAGAACAAGTACATGTCCACACATTGGCCTTATGAAAGACTTACCTAAATTCCTATTTTGCAACTGGTTATTGCTAATCTTTCCTTTTTTTCTTAAGTCTGTGAACATCCAAACCATTAGCCACTACCCATGAATAGATTCCTAATTTCTGAACTATTCCTATTTGCTATGGTTGATACATTGTGTCAACTTGAGAAGTTTAGAAGTTTAACTGAGAGACTCAGCAAGGAGTCAGGGCTCTTGCTTTGTAAATATCCTCATCCTGTGCAAAGGAAGGCAAGGACATTTTGTGAGTGTTACACCCACCCTGAAGGTGGGGGGCAGGGGGGTAGTGTACAATATAAGGGAGGAGAAGAGGCTTGGGCTTTTGCCCTCTTTTGCTCTGGCTGCTGCCTTGAAGTGTTGCCCCAGAGCCATGGCACCCTGCCTTGGATCCAGCTGATTATGAACTGAAATCTCCAGAAACTGTAAGCTAAATACACCTTTTCTTCCCTAATTTTGGGTGTCAGGTGTTTGTCTCAGCAACGAGAAAAAAGTGACCAAGACACTACTCCAGGAAAATAACAACTAAATACACTGCTTAAAGTTGTGCCTATTAAGAAAATGTATCACCTTATTGCCCTTCAGGATCACCCTGGAGGGACTGACTCTACAATGCTGTGGCCATTCTCTCCCAGGTGATACCAGTATATCATCCAAACTATCTGTAAATCAGACCTGGGTTTTTTTTTCTCCAGTCAATTGATCACTGGAATCTTCCCATGGACCCTAGACAAGAAGGAAATCAGCCATTTAACAGGATTACACACCATTGGAGATACTAAAATATGGTTTGTGGGATGGGGAGAAGTCAGCAAGTAATAGCCAACACTTGGGAAACATGTCAGGAATGAGGCAGGGTTTTTCTTAATGTTCCTGTTCTACAAAAGAAAACTCAAGGTAAGCACTTCATCCAGGTCACCCCACTAACAAATGTGGGGATTTTGAAGTTGAGTAGTCTAACTCCTGAGGGCTCTAAACCACCACTCATAACCCTTTAAACCCTTAACAATTAGAAATTTAGAAAAGAAAGTGGTGTTGTGTGCTTGAAATCCTAGCTCTCAGAAAGCAGAGGTGGGAGGATCACTGGATCCTAGGAACTCAAGACCGGCTTGGGCAATGTAAAGACACCAGTCTCGAAAAAAGAAAAAGAAAAAGCAGATCGTTGATAGAATGGCAACAAATCTACGGGAGGCCACTAAAGTCCTTTGGCGCCATCTGCTGTTCATCCAAGGCTGGCTGTAGCAAATACTTCCCCTTACAGCTGATGGGGTTTTCCCCTGATTGCAGAAACATGCGCAAACTTTTTTTTTAAAGAGAAAAACAGAAAAGAAAAAACAAAAACAAAAAGACATACAAACAACTAGGATGTTTTCTTCTCTGTTTCTGGATTGTTTGTTCAAATACAAAAATTTAGGTTATTATCCTCATTTAAACAAAAATGGTGCTTCTAAATAGATGAATAAATAGAAAAGGAGTGAAAATTGGATAATGACCCCAAAATGGGCCACTCTGGCTTTAGGATCAGAAGACACAGTGCTACCATTCATCTGCCTTTGAATATTGGTGACAGACTCTGTTCTTCCTTCTAACACAGTTTGCTGCCTAGTAGGCAGTGCTATAAATGAAAAGGTAAAATAGATCCTTAAAAGATAAGACTGGGCCACAGTTTAGGCCTCACCAGGATTCAGGCTCACTAGGCCCCAGTCAGCAGCATTGCTATATGTCAGTAGCAGAGTAAGCACAAAAACGTTTTGAATTGATAAAGCCTATGTGGTCAAATTGTGAGTTAATATTACCTTCTTCCCATTGACACGAGCGCTTCTTTATTTGTAAGTTTTATTAAGTTAGATAGGTACATCGATTCAACTTGAGGCAGAAAGACTTTGTGACATTGTGAACTAAGCCCTTCAACAGCAGTCAGGAGATCAGTTTCCAGGTTGCAAGATTTCCGGGAGAGTTTAGAGCAGAAGACTCTGATTCAGTGATTTTTTTTCTTTGAAATACAAGCTGCATTTTAATGTCTAGTGTGTTCAAAATTTAACTACCCATACCTATTATTTGAACAGACACATCTCTCCCATATGAGTACATAGGATAGTGATAGAGAATTCACACATCAAAATCCCAAGGGAATTCTCTCCAGCCTCTTGATTAAGAAGTAGTGTCTTCAGAGGCTGAATATTTCTGGGGAATAAAAAAGGAAAAGAATCCAGGCATGGTTGTGCAAGCCTGTAGTCTGAGCAATCAGGGAAGCTGGGGCAGGAGGATCACAAGTTTCAGCCCAACCTGGACAACTTAAAAACTTAGCAAGACTCTGTCCCAAAAAAAATTTTTTTTTTAAATTTAATGGCAGGGGATGTAGCTCAGTGCAAAGTCCCTGGGTTCAATTTCCAGTTCCTCAAAAAGTATTATTCAAATAAAAGCCAGTCATAGAGTTTCCAATATATGAAATTTTGACCTAGAATAGTTTGTCTATCCCTATAATATTCTTAAATTTAAAGGCCAAACATTGTTTCAGTAACAAGAACCCAAGCCATTTCTGCGAGTTGGTGCCATGCACAGACCACTAGAGGGAGAACCAGACACCAGCCTTTTCTCATGAGTCAGCGCCATTCGCAGACTGTGGGGGAGGAGAAAAAGAAGTCACATCCCCATAAGCAACTGGCCGATCCAGAGAAACATAAGCTGCGATGATAGCTATTGAGGTAAAATACAATTTAATGCTTGTAGTGTTTAGTGTTTCACTGACTTTACAGGCCTAAAGCCAGTAGTCTGATCATCTATTCAGAGGACAACTATATGCAATGTAACATCTAAGGGGGATCTCCTTCTGAAGGTGGTGGCCATTGTTAATTCCCTATCATCTTGTTTTGAAGTCCTGTATCATTTTCATTGTTTTTTGGGGTTGGGTTTTATTCTGTTTTGTTTTGTTTGATTTTATTATATCCAATGGTATGGGCAGCTATTTTAAAGATAACAAGATATATTATGGTAGCCATTTTGGATTTACTATTATCTTGTTTTGAAGTCCTTTATTGCATTCATTGTTTTGTTTTTATTGGTTCTATTTTGTTGTGTTTTGATTTTTACTATGTCTTAAGTTATGGGCAGCTATTTTGAAGACAACAAGAGGCATTATGGTAACCATTGTTGATTTCCTATTACCTTGTTTTGAAGTCCCATATCACTTACACTGTTTTGTTTTGATTGGCTTTATTCTGTTTTACTGTGCATGGTTTTATTCTCTTTAAAATAAAAATTACAAAAAAAAATTGTCTCAGTTGCAACAGATTCCTATTTTACTGATCTAAGAAAGACCATTAAGAATTCGATACAAGTGGTAGACAGAGTCTTACCAGCCACTATTGTAGATCACTACACTTATGGTCCTCCATAAGTCATACTCCCTGTATCTACATCCCAGTGTACCATTTCTTCTCTTCCTGTCAAGAGACGGAGTCTGTTTCTTCACACATTTGATTTTAGATTGGGCTGGAAGTTTGCAAAATAAATAACTTGCTTTGACTGATAAGGGATGGTAAAAGTGAGACCATGTGAGATCAGAGACTTGGTCCCATTAGGCCTGTGGTTCCTGCTATTTCCCATTCAGCCACCAGAGACCACCATGCTGTGAAGAAACCCTGTTGAGTCTACTAAATAAGAAGGTGATGCCATCTGGAGCAGGGCCAAAGAGCCACGCTCACAAACAGCCGTGTGGTGGAGCCCATCTTGGGACAGCCCCCTTCTTAATGCTTCATGTAACTGCAGGCTGCCCTGTGAGCATTCTCTGCAGACAGCAGCAACAGCAACACCCATGCTGCCAACCCCCAGAGTCATCAGGAATAATTACTGCTGTTATTTTAAGCTACTATTATTTGGGTGGCTTTTCTGCAGCAAGAAAGAACTAATATACCTCCCAAGGACATTTAAATACCAAACCAAATTCTGAGTGCCCTCACTGTTCAGAAAAACTTCTCTAGTTGGAAAAAAAAAATCAAAGTACTGCGTAATCTTAGCATCACTCTAATTTGCCCAAATATATTAAATATTTTAATGTGAACTAATAGATCATAAGCTAAATCTTAAAATGATTGTTTTCTTCTTGGAAAAGAACTTTTCAAGTGCAACAGTGGGTTACCTTGAAGTATAAACTTTTTTTTTTTTTTTTTTTTTTTGCGGCACCGGGGATTGAACTCATGACCTTGCGCTTGCCGCACAGGCACTTAGACTGCTGAGCTAGATCCCCAGCCCTGTTTCTGAGACAGGGTCTCACTATGCCATTCAGGCTGGCCTTGAGCTCACTTTGTAGCCCAGGCTGGTCTCGAACTCACAACAATCCACCTGTCTCAGCCTCCTGAGTGCTGGGATTACAGGCATGAGCCACCACACCTGGCTTGAAGTATAAATTCTTTGGTTAAAATAAATACTACAGTAAAAAGAAGAAAACAAATGCATATGAACAGGTACTGTTGTAGTCAGGAATTGCAAGGAAAACAAGACAGTACAGGACACGTAATTTATATTATTTACAATGGTCACCCACGGGGTCAAATATAAAGAATGTTCAGGAAGACCCAAAGAATTCAGCTGAGGGCCCGAATTCCATGGCAATATCCTGCATGAGTTCAGCTGAAGACCTGGAGCCTGTGACAATGCCTCCCACAAGTCCAACTGAAGGCCTAGAGCCCACAACAATATCTCATGCAAGACTATTTCATGGATCTGCACTGGGAAGACCCAAAGGTCAGTGGTGAAAGCTAGAAAGTCTATGCTAGCAGAATGAAGGATCTGTGCCAGCAGGCTGAGGGTTCTTCACTGGAGGCAGGAAGCAACACTCGAAGTAAGAAACAGAGCTCCCCCAAAAAGTACTACAGCCATCCTGTGACAATGAGGTCCCAAGCTCCTCCAACGATGAGAACAGCTGAGTTCATATCAGGAAACTAGTGTGACAAGCTTCTCCAGGAGATTAAACAGCACACCATCTTCCCCTCTGGAGCCAGGAAGCAATGCTCAAAGTAAAGACCAGAGCTCCACCAAAGTGAACTGCAGCCATTCTTAGCAACAACAAGGTCCCAGGCTCCTCTAACAAGTTCTTATCAGGAGAGAAGCTTGACAAGCTCCTCCAGGAGAACGCACAGCAACAGGAGAGCCAACAGCACCAAATGACAACAACACTAAACTCTTCCTCTCCACTTCGCCTTTTTATCTTGGCAACAATCCTCACTCAGGTGGGCCATCCACACTCAGCACCACACTGATTCAGTTCAACTGGTGTTACAAGTTGACCACAAGTTATCAGTCAACCACAGGTATAAAGCAATGTTATTAGTAAAAATTAAAGATTCTTATTCTAATAAAAACTGTCTCTTTTACAAGGATTTTTTGCACGAGAATAAAGGAAATCTTTGTTTAATCCCTCCTGGGTCCCTGCTCTACTACAAGAAAAAGTACAAAAGAAATACAAATGTACAATAGGCCAAAGATTAATAATCATGACAAGTCAGAAGAAAATAAAAGCAAAAGATTCTAGATCTAAATCCCTTTCACCATATATTGTTACAAATCAGAAGCCAAGCGTGGAGGTTTATGCTTATAATCCCGGCACTGAGGAGGTTGAGGCAGGAGGGTGGGGAGTTTGAAGGGAACCTGGACTACAATAGTGAGAACCTGACTTAAAAAAGGCAAACAAACAAACAAAACCTGGAACATACAAAAAAAAAAAAAAAAGAAAGTAAAATAAATGTGGTGATTAAATTTTAATTAAGTTCACTTGTATCAAAGTAAATTGGCTGATGAATTCTATACACAGATCTATCTATTCTTTGATTTTTTTTTTTTTTTTTTTTTTTTTTTTTTTTTTTTTTTTTTTT
>RJWT010001817.1:0-44930 GCA_004365215.1 Cuniculus paca | reverse complement strand
GGTTGGTTTGGTGGTCATGAATTCCTTGAGTTGTTCTTTGTCATGGAAGTATCCTGTTTATCCATTAATTTGGAAAGAAAGTTTTGCAGGATACATCAGTCTTGGTTGGAAGTTGTTTTCTTTCAGGACTTGCAATACTTCACTTCATCCTCTTCTTGACTTGATGGTTTGTGATGAGAAGTCTGCCATGATTCTGATGGGTTTTCCTTTATAGGTGATCTGTTTCTCTAACAGCTTTTAATATTCTGTTCTTGTGTTGAATTTCTGGGATCTTGATTATTATATGTCTGGGTGTAGATTTGTTTTGGTTATGGCTAGCTGGAGTTCTATATGCCTCACTTTTTAAAATGTCACTTCCTTTTTCCATGCTTGGGAAGTTCTCAGAAATTACTTCTGTAAATAGAGTCCTGATATCATTTGTCTTGACCCCTGCTTTTTCACTCACATCTTTTATTCTTAAGTTATATTTCTTGGAGTTGTCTCACAGTCATTGAATTGTTATTTCCTGGTTGTTATTTTTAAAAGATCTTTCTTTTCACGATCACAAGCTGCAAACCTATCTTCAAGGTTTGAAAGTCTATCTTTAGTTTCTTTCAAATGTTTTTGCCAGCTTTCAGTGGAGTTTTTAATTTCCTGGATATCTCTTTGAATCTGTTTCATTCATTCTAAATCTCTCTTTATTGTTGATTAATAGTTTCTCTCATTTTCCTATGCTCCTCTATTTTTTTATCTGTGTCTTCTTCAGAGGTGGTTAGTAATTCTTTTATTATGTTTTTCATTTCTTCTTTTACCTGGGATAGTATTTCTGTTCTAATTTCTTTTATAGCCTCATGAAGTTGTTCCTTTACTTCAATTGACATTTCAGGTGTGCTACTCCCGACCTCTTTCATGTTTACCTCTCCTGGACTTGTGCTGCTTGAGTTGGATGCCAGAGATTGCCTCTTCCTTCTTTGTCTTGACATATTCCTGGTTCTTCCATACATGTTGGTAGTGGGGTGCAAAAGTATAAACTTTTCATTCAAGGAGAGAGTTCCTGGGACTCCTGCTCAAGAAGGGACTCCTAGGGGTTCAGTCCTTTGATTTTCTAGTCACTTTGTTTGTTGCAAGGACAAAATACTCAACATCTTTGAATTAAATTAGAGGTTTATTTTGGTTTGTAGATTTTTGGAAGTTTCAGTCTATAGTCAGCTGGCTCCAAGGTGGAAAGATATAGTGGAAAGGTCTGGGGAGGAAAGTTGTTCACATCAAAGAGTAAAGGGAGGTGCTGGGGAGGGAAATATGTACTTCCAGGTCACGCTACCAGCGACCCATCTCTTGCTATCAGACCCTATCTCCTAATAGAAAGTCAGCAATAGTGTTGCCATAATCCAATCACCTTTCAAAAGCTTTGCCTAAGAATACATGAGGCTTTGTGGGGCAGCATCTAGATATAAACCATAACACTTGGGATTCACTTCATGCACAGCCATCCAGGAACTCAGAGACCACTACAGCAAAGTCCAAGGAGTCTTGGCTACTGTTATCTCAGACAGCAGACTTTAGTGTTGCCCACACAAGACTGGTTTTACCAGCATGCCAAATGCAAGAGTTGTGGAATCTGGGAGATTTCCATCCAGATTTCAAAGGAAGGTCTGGAAGGCCAGGATAGGTGCCCCAAGGACAGTGCATGAAGCTGTGAGAATGAAGCCAAACATGAAGAGGAGACTCCAGGAATTCAGACATGCCAGGAATATGGAACAAGGTAAATCTGCTGAGGAAAAGTGCAGGCCATGAGTGGAGCCAGGCCAAGAGAAATTGGGTGGTTTTTAACCAGCCAGGCAATAGGGGCAGGGCTGCGTAAGCCTTTTGGAGCTCACATCTCACCACTAATGTGCCCCAGATGCCAGATATGGAGCTATAGGACTTAATCGCTTTTCTTGGTTTCAGTCTTGCTTTGGTATGATTCATTTCTATTTCACTATTTCTTCCTTTTGGAATGGGAATGTTTACCCTGTGTCATTGTACCTTGTGATGATGTAACTTTTTTTTTTATTCTTACAGGTTTACAGTTAAGAATTTGTCTTGAATCACAAATGAGATTCATATGATTGGACTTCTGAAAAATTCTGAAACTTTTGAGACTTGGGGAGGTGATTATTTCTTTTCCTAATATATTAGGTGGAATTATAAAATTGTCATTGATTTTATATGGAGATTAAGCATTGTTTTAGGAGATGTGTTTGAGTGTGAAGTTAAAAAGAAGTGGATTGTGACTGTTAATCCTGATAAGTCAACTTCTTTGGATTAAGAAAAGTCTAGCTGATTAACCAAACAGGTTCCTGGGTGTGTCTGGGTGGCTTATGGAAACACGGCTTCAGGTACTGTATATGATCATTCACCCATTCCTCTCTGCACCTTTCCCTGATCTGCTTCCTGGTTGCGATGAACTGAGCACCTCTGCTCCTTCAAGTCCTTTCTCCACCATGCTTCTGCCTTGGAACCAGTGGATCACAGACTGAAAATATAAGCCAATGAAACCTTCTTCCTCTCAGTTTTGGTTGTCAGATATTCACAGGAAAGTTGACTATAATAAGCACTTCGTTACTGCAAGTTAGTGCTTCTGTGTAATTATAAGCATAGAAGTCTTTCAACATCCACTTTTCCCCCTTCTCTATCCTGGCTGCATACCAGCCTGTCTTTTACGTGCCGTGTTCTTCTTCCCTCTTGTTTCTATGAAATCTACTTTCAAGAGGGGCTTGACACAGAGAATTATGTAAGTGGGTTGTTATTATCAGGTAGCTTTTAGATTTGAGTGCTTCACTTCACTATTTAAATGTTAATACTTGTAATTCGTAAAAACTGTCAGATATGTAGTTGTATATTTACTCCACAATAATAAAAGACTTTTTAATCTGTTAGGAGGATTTGTCAAGTGGAACTGGCTCTCCCAAAACTTAGTCTTAAAGGAAGCTACTCACATTTAAGGCCAAATCTAGTTAGTATCATTTTGGTTAATCTTATGAAGAATCATAAAGAGTAAAATGCCAATTTGAAGAGAAGCCCCCACTAACAGTCAATAAATAGCTTAGGTTATCACGATAATGGCCATGTCCTTGGAAATATGATACAGAAGAAGCCTTCTGATCTTGTGTTTCTGAAGATAATACATTTTCCCCTAAGGACATTAAATTTTCTTTTACTAGGCATTAAAATTAATCATAATTTATTTTATAACTGAAGTATTGAGAAATATTTTCTTTGCAGTGTTTGTCTCTTTATTACCTATTATTTAAAAAGGCAAAGGCTTCATTTAAATAGAGGATGTAAGGCAGATTAACAAAAAGCATTCAAGGTGGATAAAAGGCAACTAGACAATGAAATTTGAGAAAATAGGATTCTTAACAGAAAACAACTTTTCAGGTCCTTGTGATTAAAATAAAGTTTGCTAATAGAATTCTGGTTATTTCTAACTGCCATCATTCAACATACAAGGAAAATCAAATTCTTAGGACATCTCATTATTTTGTTTTGTTGATTCAATCAAAGTTTTGTTTCTAATTGAAACAATGGAGGTTTGAAATATTTAAGGATGTATGGCCAAACAATTGTGCTCTGTGTGAAGATATTATCCAACAACATATTATTCTTTTAGTAAAGGAGAAACAGATAATAAATATGAAAAGATAATAAAGAGTATAGTTATTTGGGGGCTTAATTCAGGGATAAATTTCAATGATGGTCTCAAAAAAGCCTGAAATTCTTATGTCTATTTTTAACATAAGTGGAAAAAACTATAAGTAATTATATAAATATCTCACTTAAATACATCAATCTATAGAATATCTCTCAAGTGATATAATTATTATCATGTTATCTCCCTAGCTTTATGAAACACTCTTCTCAACTGACCTTTTACCATCACATTCGCAGAATTCTCCTCTTCCAATCTTTCTCTTTTTGCTTTTGTTGCTGGCTTCTCTACCTTCTGCCTGAGCAACAACGTGAGGACACCCAAGCTTCTGTCATCAGAACTCCACCCTCCCTCAGAATGTACTCTCCATCCTCAAATGTTTTCACTGGCATAGTTATGCTCACAATCACTAAGCCAAAGGCTGAAATCACTAACTTTCCTACCCTCCTTTTCCAGCTCTTATCTTCAATCACAAATGGCCAGTAGAGTATTTCTTTTTACATCCACTGGCCTCTAAGTAAGCATGTCGAAAGATTATCCATTGTCCCACTGTCTCAGTTTCTCTTTCTGATGTCCTTACTTTAGTCAGTAGATCATCTTGTTTGTAAAACTTAAACATTCATCAATGACAATGAAGAGATTGCTCAAAATACTCAATAACCATCAAGCTTCAACCTGTTGGCTTGGTAATTAAAGGCCCAATGTGCTATTACTGTCAAACTGATTTTGAATAGGCTTTCCTATGGAAAGTGCCTTAGAGAGGAAGATAGATTTTGGAGTTTGAATTCCATCTCTCTCACAATCACCAGTGTCATCTCAGACACATTTTTTAATTCTTCTCAGTTGCCATTTGTTCTGTAAATTGGGGATAACATAACAACATCTGAGGTACGGTGAGTGCACGCAAAACTAAATACACTTATTTATCAGTATGCAAGGACACAGTAAAGGCAGTCAATGTCACTGGAGAACCAATGTGATATGGCTGGTTGCATCAGTCTTTCTGTTCACTCTCTCTCATTCTCTCATCTCTAACTCATTCAAGAGCCAGTTCTGCTGTCCCCATACTACATTCAGAGAAATTTCTCTGACATCCCTATACTTTGTTGACGAATTATTTTAACCAGACACTGTCTTTTCCAACATGTATGATTTTCAGTTTAATTGTATGAGTCTGAAGGAGGAGGTCAACACTCCAATTCTTGGCATGTCAGGAAACCAACACAGTACATTTACTGAAAAGGAATGGTCCAGCTTCTCTCACGTTCATGGCCAGAGGGACAGTTCTGATTGCACAGAGCCCCTGCTTGAATCTGATTTCATCTTCATGACTGACTGCAAACACTGTGACAGAGTTTGAGCAGGCACACCAGTGTTTTGGCATTCTCTGTATTCCTTCCCAAAGAAAGTATGAAGACTTCATATTCACAGGCTTTGAGAGCATTTCCACTCACTCTATTTTCTCTTCATCGCACATGCAGCAGAACTTCTAAGTAAAAACTGAATTGTATCATCTCCATTTGGGCATGATATACTCTCAGAATATAACTTAAGAACAAAACGTGGTCTCTACTCCACACTCAGGAAAGGCTCTCAGGGTCCGGAAATAAACATTTTTGAGATGCTCTGCAGGCCAGATGTGCAGACTGTGAGATGGCATTGTGGGAGAAAAGAGAATGAACCCAAAGTCCATTAAACTTAGGAAATTCCCAAAGCAGGTCGCTTTTCTCTGCAAAGATGTGGCAGGAAACTCTTACACCCGATTGCTATTTGTCCACACTTTCTGTTTTGGCTAATATCAATTAAAAGAGGCAACCAGAGGTATGTTTCAGACTAATGGCTCTGATAGGCAGGCAGAAAATTGTACCCCAAACTAAAGCATCTATGGGTAATGTTTGTCTGTGAAACCCAATATTTCTGTCTTTCTCATTAGTCACATCTCAGAATTCACCAAAATTCGAGCTCACTTTAGTGAGCTGTATCTTCTCGAGAAAAAAAAATTGTTACTCTAAATACTATCTTCACTTCCTCATTTGTAAAATGAAGAAAGTGTTGTAGATAATATCGACGTTCCTTTGCATAGATGATTCTAATCACTCAAGATTCATATTTACCCCCCAAAATCAGAGCTCTTCAGATCAAATTCTAATTACTGTCTTCAATGCTTCAAGAAATGTCTGCCAAATTGCTGGCTAGTGACTGACATCTCATATTCACGCTAGTGCACTTTCAAACACAAACCATCCCTGGGCCTTTCTTTGTTCTTTGAGATGTCTGTTTCTGTCATCCGAAGAAAATGTGAGAACAGTCAGATGCAGGTGTCTGAGCACAGCCTAACAACTAAAGTTCTTTGTCTTCTTTCTTTTTCTTTCCTTTCCTTTCCTTTCTTCCTTTCTTTTTTTATTTTTTTCTTTTTTTGAGAGGAGATCTGTTTTAATGTGCAGAAAAAGTCACAAAGCCTGATCCCAAAGGCTTGACATCCACTCTAGCTGTCTGAAATTCCCTCTGAAGTCCATGGGAATCCTGCACTCCATAGGGCCAGGCCCATAATTACTAAATGAGGAAATATGCCAGGGAACAGAATTGTAAAGTTAACAAAGGGAAAAAAACTTAAACACAGAAAAAGTGATTCTGTTGTTGTTGTTGTTATTATTGGAAAAAATGGAAGTTTAAACAGTACATTTATTTCGTTTTAATTTCTGGGCTGTCAGACATCAGCTCTGAAGCTCTGATTTGGAACACATGCGAAGTTCCTTTGAAGTTTTGGCTGTTTTTTTTTAACAATGGCAGAAAAATATAAAGAAATTAAATTTCAACATAATCATAAAACAGAACTTCTGGATTCTGATTTACAAATAGTCATTCTTTCATTTTTTTCAAAGCTTCATTTTCAAAGCCTTATTGTGGCACATAACTTTTTATATATTTTTCTCTTTAAGCTCAATCTTCATCTATTATTTTCCCTCCAAAATGAGGCATTCTACTTTCATTTTATTCAACTAAAAAATAGTTTATTGTGGTTTTCTGAAGACAAAAAGGGAACAGGAAAATCCAGAACAATTTACTAAAAGGAATCTTTTTGATAAAAGCCATAGGAATATAGGGCTGAGTTCTTAAATTGCCCAATTCTTTTTGCATAAAGACAAAGTGTACCTTAAAGTTTTAGGCAGCTCAAAGAAAAAACTGTCTATCTGGTTTTCATGCTCTAATTACAGATGATCCTCACAAAAGATTTCAAGGATCCTTAATAAAAACTGTGAATTTAAAATCTGGCCTTAGAGATGCCACTTTTGAAAATACATAACTCCCTCCCCATATACATATGTACACATGCAGAAAAATTGAGTCATGTTGTAAGTCAATTGTATAATATTTATTTGAACATGTTACACAAAATTTTTGAAATTCAACTCCTTTTAAATCTAAATGTACATATGAAAGGGCTGTAAAAAATCTTAGTTTCCCAAGTCATCTTTTTCACTCTATATTTTTGTTAATAATCTCTTCTAAGTTTTATTATATGAAATATTCTGATATTTATATACTTTTCAAATACTGATATGTTTCATTCAATCCTTTTGCATATTTATATTGACACTTCCATACTAGAGTTTCTTCTCTGTATTGTTAGTGATCAAAAATTTCAAAAACTGTGTTTTTCATCCAGTGCACTGACCTTCATCACACCTACATTGACTGTCATCTTTGCTTCAACTTTAAAATCTGGACAGAAAAAGGAAATAATTATCTTCACTAATAGTGTGCTGAGGCCAGCTCGTGCTGATGTGTGACAACTGATATTGCTAAATTTTCAGGAATTTTGTGAGCCAGTCATTGTTAAATATCAAATTTTATAAGCTTAAAATTTACAAATTGTGCTTTGTATGAGATAGCTAAAACTTATAATTTCTTATTTTACTGCTTGTGTTATTTTTTTGTGTGAGGGATATTTACATTTATTATTTCCATACATTATGAATACCAGTGGTGGTTTACTATTGCACATCTCTTCTCTACTTGTCTTAGTGTCTTCTACATTGGTTGCCTAAAACTGGTCATATGGGTGTCTTAGGCCATCTGGACTGTTGTAACAAAATACCATAAAATGGGGAGCTCACAAGGAACAGAAAATCACAATTTTGGAAGTTAGGAAGTCCAAGAGCAAGATGCTAGAAGTTTTGGTGCCTGGTAAGGACCTACTTTCTGGCTCATAGGTGGCCTTTTATTACCATGTTTTCACATAATGAAAGAGTCAAGGTAGTTCTTTGCAGTTTCTTCAGAATACTCATGAAGACTCTGACACACTTAGGCCTATTCATCTTCCAAAGGACCCATGTCAACATTCAGACCATAGCAATGGGAATACTTTGTTTTGTTGTCATAGAACATTTTTTTTCCTTTGCAGTATTAGGAATTAAATCCAACTCTTTTTATATGCGAGGCATGTGCTCTTCCACTGAGCTATATTGCCACTCCTTTTTAACAATTTGAGAGAGGGTCTTGCTAAGTTGTCCAGTCTGGCCTTGATCTTGTGATCCTCCTGCCTTCCTACTAGCTGTGATGACAGGCTAGCAAACAGCAACATACTAAAACTTTGCCTCCAGAAGTAGCAGCATTAATAAGTAGTTTTATCTAGTTGTCATCTGCACTTGAATTATTTAAAAGAGCTAATTTATAGCAATTATTGTTTACTTTGCCTTTGGTATTTTGAGTAAGAACTGGAAGATAGAATTTATTTTTGTTAATCTTCTTTTTGGAGGATATTGTATGGGAGACTTACAATATACATGCCTCTATTTGCGTACAGCTTGAAACTATTCATACTTTTAACTGTGTATTATTCTTTAATCCTTTCATTGCTAGTATTGATTCTCCTTTGATAGTTCCATCTTCGAGGATTTTAACTTTTCTCCCTAGAATAAAATTCTGCATTTTCATATCTCTGGAGCCACCTTTCATAGAAAACTTACATATGCTGTGATGTCCACAGTACTTAGGAAGGTTGGTATAGGATTCCTCTTATTTTCTGGCAAAGAATCAGGTACACATGGTCCAAATGAAACAGGAAGAAAATTATACATATTATCTTTTTGAAGGATTGAGGAGTAAGATGTCTATTGCTATGTCGTTATCTTAGAAGCTTGGACTGCAAGTGTCTAGAAGGGAGGTACCATGTATGTCAAGTAGCCTAATCCCTTAAGTATTAAATAATCATCAGACGGATTGCCAAACTTCCGCCCAATTCTACTTTGATAACAGCTTCCATCTACAAATGAAAAACATTTCTATGTCAAATGGTTTAAATTCTACTATTCCGATATGATTGAATATCTTGAATACAAACAGATTTTAAACAGAGAATTAAGATTCTTTTTTTCTCCAAAAGGGATGTGGAAGAGATTTGGATAAGAACTGGAGAAAGTCTGACCACGGAAATTACCTATGTGTTGAAAAGGCTATTATTTATATACATTTGCACACATTTTGATCTAGTCCTCAAGAATGCTAGATAATGCTCAAACTCAGAAGAGAAATGGAAAAGTTTTAAAAGCAGGGAAAAGTTTGTTTGCACGTGCTATACATGAATGGTTATGTTTCTGCTGAAAACATATCTAACTCCCCTTTAGACAGTTTTCTAATATTTAATATTAACATTACTTGTAAGGCAGGATAAAAAAAATTACTAACTATATTATTTAAGCTCTGGTTAACATTATTTTCAGGAAGTATTAGCATGTTTTTCACTAACTTTAATCTTAAGCCTGACTACGTTTTTAATTTTTATTTTAAAGCAAATAAAATCAAACAAAATGAAACAGAATAAAGCCAATCAAAACAAAACAATGAAAGCAATACAGGACTTCAAAACAATAACAGGAAATTAACCATGGCTACCATAATGCCTCTTCAAAACAGCTGCCTAGGATGTGAGGGTGATCCTGCTGTGACATCTGTCATCCCATTGATAGCCAGGGTTGATTCAGCTGATCTGGCTGGCTAGGCAGGTGTCCCCTTCCTCCCTCAGTGATCCATGTGCATCCTTCCTGAAGCTGCGTGCTCAGTCGAAGAGGACAACCACCCCTAATAGAGGAGGACTGTTCCTTGGTCAAGGATATAGCTGTGCTCCCCTGCTAGACCCTCCAAACAAGCTCTCAAAATAACTGCCTATAGCATCAGACATAATTAAATCAAACAAAACAGAAAAGAATAAAACCAATCAAAACAAAGCAAGGAAAGTGACACAGGACTTCAAAACAAGATAATAAGAAATCAACAATGGCTACCATACTATATTTTGTTATCTTCAAAATAGCTGCCTGTATCATCAGACATAATACAATCAAACCAAACAGAATAAAACCAAACCAAACCAAACAAAACAATGAAAATGATACAGGACTTCAAAACAAGATACTGGGAAATTAACAATGGCTACCACTTTCCCTTTTTGGACATTTCTCCCCTTTTGCCTTTACAATATCTATTGTACATTTTGGATTCTACTAACTCCTTCAGTTTTTCATACTAGGGAGACAACATGATGTTCACTCATGTGAGTCTGAGCCATTTCACCTATGAGGATGATCTCAAATTGCATCCACTTACCTACAAGAGCCTCGAGATTATCCTTCTTTATATCTGAGTAGCTTTGCATTGTATAAAAATGCCATTGTCATTTCTATCCATTTTGCAGTTGATGGCTAAGTTATCCCTGCTTTTTTTCTGGATCCTCATCACATGGAGGATTATCTTCTCTCCTCCGACCTTTAGCCCATGAATTTCCTTTTGAGTCAAATGTGTTTCCTGTATACAGCATATTGATAGATCCTGTCTTTTGATCCACTCTGCCCATGTTTCTTTTTATTGATGAATTGAGGCCATCTACATTAATGATTATGACCAACATGCACTGACTCATCTCTGCCATGCTATCCTCCTGCTGTTAGCACCCCCACTTTTCTTTTTCATTCAGTTGCCTGCCCTGCTTGGCAATCCCCCTCTGCTGCTGTTTCTGGAACCATGATCATCTTTGTCTCCCTCTAGAATATCCTTCAGCACTCTTTGTAGGGTTGGTTTGGAGGTTATGAATTCTTCAGTTGTTCTTTATCATGGAAGTATCTTATTTCTCCATTAATTTTGAAAGATAGTTTTGCAGAGTACATTAATCTGGGTTGGAAGTTGCTTTCTTTCAGGACTTGAAACACTACACTCCAAGCTCTTCTTGACTTGATGGTTTGTGTTGAGAAGTCTGTAATTCTGAGGGGTTTTCTTTTATAGGTGATCGATTTCTTTTCTCTAACTGCCTTTAATATTCTGTCCTCATGCTGAATTTCTGGGATCTTGATTATTATATGTCTGGGTATAGATTTGTTTTGGTTATGGCTAGTTAGAGTTCTCACTTATCTGTATGTCAGGTCTTTTTCCCCACGCTTGGTAAGTTCTCTGCTATTACTTCTGCACTCTTACTTACTTTTCTTTGTGCCATCTTGCAGCTGTTGAATTGTTATTTCCTGGTTCCTTGTTATTTTTAAGAGATCTTTCCTTTCATGATTGCTAGCTGTGATCCTGTCTTCAAGGTCTGAAAGTATATCTTCAGTCTCTTTCAAGTGATTTTGCCGGTGATTTTGATCAACTTTTTAATTTCCTGGATATCTTTGAATCTGTTTTATGGATTGCAATTCTTTCCTATATCGTTCATTCAAGTTTTCCATCATTTTCCTATGCTCTTTTTTATCTGTCTTCTTTAGATATGCTCATCAATTCTTTCATTATGTTTGTTATTTCTTCTTTTACTTGAGATATTACTTTCAATCTGATCACTTTTATAGCTTCATGAAACTATTTTTTTACTTCAGTTGCTATCCTTTCAGAAATTTCAGGTGTGCAACTTCCAACTTATCCCATGTCTATGTCTCCTAGACTTGTTCTGTGTGGAATGGAGGTTTGAGGAGGTCTGAGATTGCCTTTTTTTCCTTTGCCTTGACATTTTCCTAGGTTCTTCCAGATGAGCTGGCTGTGGGGTCCCAGGTGCTTCCTGTGTTGGCTGTTCATCTGCAGTGTAAGTAAATGAGCCAGGCACCTGGGTTTCTCCTTATCTAGATTCCCAGGGAGGTGGTGGGGTGTGCGGGGGGCTTTTCCAGATACATGTGGCTACACTGAGACCCTCCAGGTGGTGGCAGGTGTGCAGGGGTATGGCTGGCTGCTTCTCTTGGCCCACACAGGTTACCAGTCCCTGATGGCAGCTAAGCCTGCCTATGTTTAACCCAATCTAAGTACAACTTCTAGGCAACAGAGGATTACTGTTTTATTAAAATGTTTACTATTCATGCCATATATGTACATTTGTTTCTGTTTTTTAAAGTTAAAATCTGAACGGTATTCTCAACTTCCACACCATTGACATTTTGAAGAAAATAATGCTTTATTATGAGGAACTATCCTGAGCAGTGCAGAATAACTAGCAACTTCCCACGGCATGTCCCACTAGATGCTAGTAGTACCTTCCACTTACAACAACCTCAATGTTTCCAGACATTGTCAAATATCCCCTGGAGTGCAAGATCACCTCCAGCTGAGAACCACAGAGTTACACTAAAATTCATAGAAAATGTTAATTTGACACATAACACATGACTAGATATTTCTTATCTATTGATAAAGAAGAAAAATCTGTAATAATAATACTTTCCTCCACTTATTTGATACTTTTGAAATTTTCAAGAAGTTTAAATATACTACTTAATTCTCATAAAAATGTAGGAATACCATTTTTATGTCCATTTTCAAGAATAAGAAAACAATTTAGAAAAAAAATAACTTCTTCAATATCACTCAGCAGAACCTAACTGTACTGAATTCTGAAATTCATACCCACAAACACAAATAGAAACTATCAAGCTCTGGTTATATAAAGGCACTGTAATTGGTGTGGTTCTTAGCATCTATACAGTGCTTACTTCTAGAATATTCAGCCTTATGAAGACTATACCTAATTTATGAAGTAAAACTATTCCATGAAATGTTTTTGAATGGCCTCCATGTAAATTTTTTCCTACTATAAATTGAGGCAGCATAATAAATTATGTTTAATAAATATGTACATAGTACAATACAATATCACAGATGAAGTATTATAAAAATAGATAAAATACACAATATATATATGCTATCTACACATGGTAAAATGCACTATGATATATACTAGAGGTATAAATTTTAATAGGACCAATTTTAGGGATGTTGTTTTTTGTCCTATCTTAGTTACTTTTCTTGTTACACATACAAGATACCTGACACCCAAATTTAAAGAAGGAAAGGGTGTTTTGGCTCACAGTTGGTAGAGGTTTCAATCCACATCTGGCTCCAAGGCAGTGTGGCATGGCAGAGGGGCTTCTCGGAGAAGAAACAGCTCATGACAGGCAGAAAACAGCAAAAACAGAAAGTAGCAAGCCCAAGCAATCAGTGACAAGCCTCTTTCTGTCTCTTATATCTTATCTAGGCTACCATGCCTTACAGCAGGTAGTACTCACACCTTCAATCCTAGTGCCCTTTAATCCTAGCATTATACCATGAATCCACAGCAGCATCACACACTCTAGATCCAGCCATCTCTGAAAAGCTCCACCTATGGTCTGCATGAAGCTTTGGGGAGACATCTAGACACAAGCCATAACAAGCTCTGATTCCCAAGATTCTTCTGCAGGTAGATGATGCTAAATATAACCAGATATTCTAATCCCTCTCCTCAAAGTGTCACTATTCTACCAACATGTCATTACCTTACTAAGGGTCAACTGTAAGAATGCTGCATATACTTTGCATGTTCCCCTTTGGTGAATTTTGTATTCTTTTCATAATTGTCTGATGACACATCACTGAGTTGCACAACATTTAGGTCTATCTTTTCCCAAGGAAAGACTTAACTATGGCTCCAAAGGTTGTAAGGATCTCTTGTATGAGAAGAGCCACAATGACATCCTTGCTAGATTCTACTTTGCTTTTCATGTAACACACTTTTTGTTAAGTTTTGCCTAAAAGCATAGCATTACAACATCTGTGATGAATTGTTACACTATCAATTAGATTCAACTGAGAAGCTAAGTGATGCAATATTTTAAAAATATTTTATTTCTACTTGATATGTCAATTGTACATATGTATGAGATACAAGGGGTCATTTCAACACATGTATATAGTATAACAATCAAGACAGAGTAAGAGGAATATCTATCCCTCAAATGAAAATCATTTCTTTATGTTGAAAGCATTCAGAATTCTTTCCACTGGGTATTTGGAAATACAGAATTAACTACTGTCTACCATAGTTATTCCACTCTAGTGTAAACTCTTATCCAACTGCATCCCTGACTCCTTTAACCATACTCTTTGTCTTTCATCCCCACTCATCTCAGGCTCTCTTCTGTTCTATTTTCTATTTCTTTGAGATCAACTTTTTAGCTTCCACATATAAGTAAGAACATGTATTTTTCTTTCTGTGCCTGATTTATGTCTTGCAGTACCATCCATGTGGCTGCAAATGACAGAATTTCATTCAATTTTTTAGCCTACATAATACTCCCTTTTACATGCATACCACATTTAAGGAATCCATTCATCTGTCACTGGACACCTGGAGTGATGCAATCTTGATATTTATCATAGCATTTTATTATGTGCCCCTCTTTAAATCTTTTAAAACAAAATTTCAACACTTATAGATTAAGTAAATTGAACTTCTCATTATTGTGCATCTAGGAACAAACAAATTTAACAGTTATTCTGGAGATTCTTCTATTTTACCTGGCAAACACTTGGCAAATGTAGCATTTGGATGAGTTGAGTGAAAATCTCCCTATTCTACTTTGAAATCAGTTTTCCCATTTAAAAAATTATAAAGAAAAAGAATGCATCCTTTCATATGCTGAATGGAATACTACACTACAGAATATATCCCTACCCTGAGGAGCGCCTGGTCTTCATTGGAGCTTGTTTTCACACTGCCTCCTTGTGGTTCTCAAGCTTTTGGACACATGGATATGGTTTCTCGCTTTCTTATGAGGATGCTCCTATTGTGAAGAAAAAAGAGAGCTTCCTTCCAGATTGCTATCCCTTTGTCTGTATTTGCACCCAAGAATCCTATTTCCAGTTAGTTAGTTCCTAGAGAGTCACTAGTCTATATTAAGCCTTTCCTGTTCTTAAAAATTTTAAGAAAAGTGCAACATAGTCATGACAATATTAGCAATCACCTCATTATTCCTATGCCAGTAGTCCCCAAAATTTATTGTAAATTTCGAATTAAGGGCTACCAGATTGGGACCTCTGGCTGTTGAAATAAGGAATCTGAATTTTAAACAAGATTGTTCAGGTTACTCGAATCTAACTATGACTTTAGAAGGAAGCCTAAAAATCATCACCGTACATTTTTGCAAGCTGTGAAGAAGCAGATGTGCCTGTCTCCCTTCACTATGTTTGTGAGCTCTCTTGTCTCTTTACCCTCACTTTCCCCACGATAAGTAAACCCTGTTCTTTACCAGTTCATGCATTTGTACTGAGGCGTAAAATTATGTTATCTTATCTTAAAATGTTCCTTGAAAAGGAACACTATTTATACAAGTATATTGATGAGGGTCAAAAATTAGATCCAAAAATTACCGTCAATGAGACAAACAAAAAGCTAAACTATTCCATGTTAGAAGATAAATAACCGTAATGTAAGGACTGGTGAAGAAGAACCTGGAAACATGGAAGAAAGCGTGTAGGGACTAAGTAATATGTAAAGAGGCTGGGGCTTCAAATGCAGAGATGGCTGAAATGCTTTTAGGAACTGGAATATTATGTTTCATTCTCACCAGAAATGGAAATCTCTTCAATTTACTACAAATAATAAAGGTATTCACACATACAGTTAGATTGTTTCTTCATGAAAAAATTTTACAAGGTCTTAATTTCACAGTCGAGCCAGTATGATACAGGTAAAAGCGATACTAGTGAGGTGTGGCAGTAAGTCCTAACATGAGTTTATGAATAGAAAGGAAGTATACAGAGCTACCACACTTATAAAACTCTAAATACCCCACTACCCTCACCATTTCAATATTTTGATAACCTCTGGGAGAAAAATTAACTTTCCAAGGTCTACAGAAAGGAGATTTGAATACAGCTTATCTATCTTCTAAGGAAAAAGGTGGCCTTAAATGTGTATCTATCTACTCTATGTAAAATGTCATTTAATCCTTCAAGTGCCTGCAGGTCAGTAGGGGCACAAGGTAAGATCATGACTTACAACTAAGTAAAGATAGAGAAATGAGGAGAGATTCCTATAGTATCACGAGGGGTGAATAAGAGATGGGATGATTAGAAGGCTCACCCTTAACTTATGCTACCTTCATTAACTTTAGCAGAAAGCTCAGATAGGAAGTAATTCAGTGAAATATTTTAAGGATGCAAGGATTTTAGAGATAATTCATTTATTATTCATATTTCTTAATCTTCCAAATGGATTTTTCACCTCCAGAAGATTTAAGATATTTTAAGTTTAAATACACTCTATCAGCACAGCAGCAATTCTGCACCATGTTGTAGTTACACCGTGAGTTATTTCACTTGTTAGTTACATTGCCTCCTTCTCATTTTCTTTTTAAAAATGTTAGGAGTGTGAAAAAGAGTGTATATTTCATAATTATTTTTGTACTTTTATTGTATAGATATGCAAAGCAGAAGATAAACTTTACTATTTCTGTAAATTCCTATTTTCGCTGAAGTAGAAAATAAAATTTATCTACATTAGGAAATCAGCAAAATACTATTTTTTTAATTTAAGGTATGTTAAAGTTTGTACTTGTTCCAATTGTTGCGTGTTTTTGGGAAAGATAGAAATTGTGCCTATTGTAATTATTTCTATTGAAGCTACAGGCATTCAGCAGAATCTCTGTTCCCAATCGGAGCCAGCATTATTCCGATCTGAGATCCTTTGCCAGTTGTGTAAAGGTCATGTGGAGGTGAACAGAATATGAAGTATCTGGCTCCAATTCCACTTGGAACATTAAAGTAACTCCAGATTGATAAACTAGAGAGAGGGAATAGCATGCTTGACTACAAAGATCTCCAGGCAGACTGACGTACATGGGACATTCTTGACTAATGGTGACTGACAATGAAAGGAGGAAGAGAACTGGGGAAGGGGCTCAAGTTCCACTTATCAGGGCTTAACTTTAGATGTAGTAAGAATAAATGAGAATGTTTGGCAGAAAGATAAGTGAAGACATGAAAGTAAATAGCTGGCAAAAGGGATGAAGAAATTGTGCATTTTCCTAAAAGATATGAAAACACATCCTTTCCATGGTCAAAGACTGGAAGCCCCTGAGATAATGACAAAAGAGAAAATTAGGGAAGATAAAAACAGAAACTGTATGGCTGTTCTGAGAAGGTGGAAGAGAGGAAATTCCACTGATGGTCTATTTGAAAGATTGGCAAGAGGAAGAATATGAAATAAGAAGTAAAAAAAGATAAAAACAGAGTAAAATTTGAACTAATTTTGTTCTAACACTGTTACTTAGGCAACATGTAAGTATTTTACACAAGCTACACGAAAAGTACAGTTATTGTTTCTATTTCACACATGAGGAAACTGAGGTGTAGAGAAATCAACAACTTGCCAAAATCATGTCCAATCAGAATACAAATACGGGGTTGTCCAGTCCACCGGTCTTTGCCAATCTAATGTTGAAAATTCCAGCAGTTCTCAAAGTAGCCCTTTTTTCCTATCCTGATGAATGGGCACATTCCTTGGCCTGAACATGTAAAGTCTTCGCAAATAGCTTATGCAAGAAAACTGTGGAACACATTTGCTCACTTTCTCCTCAATATCTTTTTGTATCATGTTTTGTTATTATATCAAAGTGACTTTTCCTATAAGGCCAGGAGTTTCTCTACCCAAACTTGCTTTGTTTCACTCTGAGCATAATACCAAATGTAAATCAATGCTGTTGCTGTCAGCGATTATCATTGTTAAAAATCCCTCAAAGGAACAAGACTGGAGAGTTCTGTATCACAAGCATATAGATTTAGAGAACAGACATGTTTCACTGATAAATAGTGTGAAATTTCTTTTGCCAACATGTTTCATCCCTCAGATACTAAATCAAAATGTTCCCCTTTTGTTTTAGGATCTAATTCTATTATTTAACGAAATAATTATATTCTAGGAAATCCAAATGTTTAACTGAGGTAAGCACATTTTTATTTCTTTCATTGATGCGGCACATTCAATCATTTCCCCCTGCCCTTGTCAATTGTTTCAGTTACTCACAGGCAATTCTATTAGAAATGAAATATTGTTAGAAGGGGTTCTCAAAAAGTGCTTTATCTTCATTATATTGAAAATTCTATTCCAAACAAACCTTTGGGGAAATCTTTTTACTGACATACTTTTGTTTCATGGTTTTGTTTCAAACACAGGGAGTTTCTCCTGCCAAAGCTTCATTTTTCTCTTTCTTTTTGGCTAAAGGCAATCTTCTGGAGACTTCATTTCCCCTACCCCTTGGTGGATCTCGCGGTGATGACTCTCCCAAAGACACACTAGAGGGCTTTGCCCTAATCCGTGCTTTACTAAACAGCCCCTAGAGGGAGGAAGACCTTCCCTAGGATTTGATTAAACAGATTCTTAAAGCCAATAACGGGTTTTCAGTGGTAAGAAAAAGCAGCGTTAGCACACATTCCCCACCAGAGCAGACATTCCACTCTTTAGTCATCCTTAAGGAGCGTGGTTGGGAATGTAGCATATTCTCTGAGATTAGTTCCAAAGGCTTCAGTCTCTAGGGATGAGCACTCCTGAGAATAACTTTATGGCCTAGCGTGATGCAGTTGTGACTGAAACTGTTCCCTCACATTTTAGGGTTATGTGTAACTTTTCCTTTGCTACTTTATGATGTTAGTCAAAGGGTAGAAAATAAAGTAAATTAAAGTCAGGTAAAGCTTATGATGAAATTGCATTTGGCATCAAAGAACATGACATACCCTTGATAGAAATGAAAAGGATAGCTACTTGTTATATATAGTAGAATATATTATATAAGATTTTTTATATATATATATATATATATAAAATACATATTATATATGTAGATAAGTAGATATCAACATTTAGGATTAAATATATTGGGCTCAAAAAAAAGAAAGAAAGAAAGAAATAGTAAAAGCCAGCACATGTAGCACATGCCTAGAATTCCAGCACTCTGGAGGCAGAGGCAGTAGGATTTTCTGGGAGTTTGGGCTATATAGTAAATTTAAGGCTAATTTGAACTACATACAAGATCTTGTTTCAAAAATCCAAAAAATTAAGTTAACCTAAAAAACATCAGGCTGACATATGAAGCCTACTTCTATGATTAAATGGGATTTGTTACTCAAATAATCCTACAGAATGTTCAAGAAACAGTGAAAAGGAACAAAGTTGATTGAAACATAGGTGTTTTATGACCATATTTATTTTTTCTGAAATACACCCAGCAAAGAGAAGTCTGGCAATTATGTGGTTAGTCTGGTCACTACCCATAATCATAGAGATTTGTGGGGTGGGGGTGTATTCCCGATAGGCACTGGAATCTCTGAGCTGACTGATAAGAGTAAAACAGGCACACTAGAAACAAACAGTTGTAAAATCTCCACCACATTATGTGTTCCATAGGCACAGTTTAACTATCAAGCTCTTCCCTTTCTTGATGTCAGCAATGTAGACAAATAACAGGCCTTTAGAAAAGAATGACTTTTTTAACATTGAGATATTTTAATTCTGTCCCAGTAGAAAATGTAAGATCACAGAAGAAAATATATTATTCATACACACAGACACACACACACCCAATTTACATATATATATATATATATATATAGCATTTGATCTGTTGCAGTATTGGGGCCCTGGGAATAAAACACATTGTTGAGAATCTCTGTAGTTTTTTATTAGACAATTATGATTAATGTCACTGAACTTAAGCAATCTTTGAAAAGAAATCAAAATGTGCCACAAAAATTCATTTGATTGTGCCAGTGGGAATATTTCCTAACATAGCACCAAACTTCAAAAGCAGCATAAAACATGCAAATGGGGTGCGGGGCAGAGCTCATCCATTTCTTCCCAAGTATATTCAACTTATTGAACAGAAAAATGTTGGGAAAGTTGTGGCTCTCATTAGCATGAGAAAGGAGCATCCCGAGGTATCCTACACTGGCCTGTTCACACGGTGTTTTTCCCAGGGTAGGGGTGGTATTCATATATCTTATGGTTTCGTGTCATCAGTCTGCAACCCAGATTGTAACTTTAAGATGTTATCTCCTGGCTGCTCAGATAAATAGCCCATTATGTTTTTATGATAGGCAGTTCTGAATCCTCAGGGGATTAGAAGATATTGGCTGGAGTTTGTGGTTCCCTGCTAGACTATCAAGGGGTCCATGGAATCTTGCCCAAACTATGTCTTTAAGCAAACACCTCTCACAACGTGGTGTTCTCACACGCCTTCTTGGCCATGGACTTCAAAAGCTGATTGCAGGGAGGCCAAAAAGGCAATAACCCTTAGTATAACAGAACCAGCCTAGCAGGGACAGACAGGCCAAAGGTAAGGCGTCGCGGAGGTTGGCATTTGTGTGTTTAGCCCCATGAGGTGATTAGGGGCCATCTGTTCTTCAGTTGGCTAACTCGTCACTTTCACACCACCCCAGGATCAAGTACATTTCATGTTTAATGGCATCAGCACAGCAGAGCTTTCCCAATCCTAATGATGCATATTTTAAGCTTGTTTATCTTTGATCTCTAAATCGTGATAGTATAGGTAGGTACTTGGCTACATAGGCATATTTGTGTGAGTGTGGGATGTGCATGTGTGTTGGTAAAACTGAGTTGCTTTTGTGGACTTGAAGGTCAGATGATCACATCTAAAACAAAACTTAAGTATGTATTCAAACCCCTCGAATAGGAAAACAACCCTCCAGAATCCCGTGCTATTAGAATTCTTTATTTTGTTTTGGGGTGTATTCTATGACTAGTTTAAAAAAATTGGAGAAACTCTCTGTTTGAGACAAATATACAGAAAAAACCCATTCTATCATCTTTTAAATAGTTGTGTCTATCCTATCAACTATTCAAAACATACTTCATTTATAAATATGTGCATTTTAAAATTTTGAGATCTGAGAAATACAATAGAAATTTGAATTTTTTTCTGTTAATATTTTCATACCCAAGAAAAAACTGGTTTTTATTTATGGAGAGTATGCAGCTTATTAAAAGTTAGATATGATTAATGTAGTCACCTGTCTTTTGCCATACTACTTGTTAAATGACAAATTACATAAAATAATTCATGGTTGCACAGTGGCTTTAAATATGTTTAACTCATTGTACTCACATTAATTATTTTGTAAGGCAGCTATCATGTCTTCTAAAGAAATAAATAAAATACTAATAATTTAAATTGAACTAAACCAAATGACCAAAATTTGTATTTTCTGGAGCCTATAAAACTTCAAAGATATGATTTGTGCAACTGATACAAAATTAGCTGAAAATTTCAACTAATGGTTGACAGACGTCCTCCAACTTTAGCATAATTTTACCTGTGTCTCTCAGTAAAACTAACAAAAAAGAAAACATGTAGTTCGTGTGTAGGGACAGGGAGAGTGGCGACACTTTCAGACAAAGGGATACTAGGACTAACGCCGGAACACCAGGTGAGTTAATTCAGTCGTGTTGACTGCTGCTTACCACGTAAGTGCTCAATTCAGTCTAAGCATTACACAGGAAGTGCTCTCTAGTGCAGGACATCCAATTAGCATTTTAATTTGGAGAGAAAAATATCTATCTCGTCCAAAAGTTATGTTTTCAATCAATGAAACCATAGCAAATACATGCTAAGATTAAAATATGTTGTTTCATTAATAACTGTTCGGTGAAGGTTCCAAAACCTAAGCTGTACTTTGGAAATTTTCCCTAAACAACAATTTCCTAACTCAGTGTTCTTCATACTGGTGGCATAATCTCTTTGTCTTTCAAATTAATTTTAACTAATACATGAAAACGTAAAATTGTATGTTAATAAGGTTACATATGATGTTTTGATACAAGCATAATATTTATATTAGGTTAAACCTAAACATGTCTAGCTCCTCAAAAATTTATCATTTCTTTATGGTAAAAAATTTCAAACTACTTTATCTAATTTTTTGAAATGTATGATATATAAATATAATTATTATCTTTAGTTGACCTACTCCACTATAAATAGTACATAGAAAATTCTCCCTCCGACCTGATTAACCTTTCACAAGTCCTTACCCTTCTTAGTCTCCGTAACCAGCATTCCACTTCCAATTTCTAGGAGATCAATTCTTTTATATTCTACAAGAATTAGATAATTTGGTACCTGTCTTTTCGTGCCTGACTTAGTTTTGCTTAAAATAATAATTTTTGAGTTCCATCTATTTTATTGTAAGTGACAAGACTTCATTCTTTTAAACTGCTGAATAGCATTGCATCATGTGTATGGACCAGATTGTCTTTATCCACCAATCTAAACAGAATTTGAACTGATCTAAATGGATTTGAGATTTGAACATCTAAACAGAATGTACTTATTTTATATTTTCAGTAAATGTCTAATGTTTCTTTGAGTTAGTATTTTTAAAAGATGTACTTTTCAACATGTTATGCAAGAGATTTTTATAGCATTTTCTCATAGTACAAGACCATTGCATCCTGCTTGACTTATGGAAAATCATCATACAATCAAATTTGCAATACTAGTACTCTTAGTCACACCTAGAAACTGAATGGGAATGATTTGTTTTTGGCCAGGAGAATTCTTACTCTGTTTTTCCATTTAAATGTTATGAGTATGAATTTCAAAGTGAGTAGATTGATAAGAGATAGATGGACAGATACACAGACAAGTTAATGCAAACATATATACATAGTGGTACACAGCCTCTCTGTGAGTCTATAACTTAGGTAAAATGAGCTGCTACCTCCCTCCATATTTCTTATTAAAACTCATTTTGCTTTCTGGTCAGAGTAAACCCTCTCAGAAAAAAGTACAGTCTCTTAATCACTCTTCTTCACATACACTAGTCACTATCCATTAGTTCATTCATTTTTCATCCCCTGAAAACACAACATTCTTTTAGAATTTATTGTTCATTTAAATTCTTTTAGCTGTTTGTTCCAATTGGGCAAGTAACATTAACTGTTTTTTCCTACATTCAAGTTACCTTGTCAGTGATGTCTCTCCTCAACCAGGCAAATCGATCTTTTTCATATTTGTTGTCATGGACTATGATAAGTATTTTATGTCTACACTGTCATAGGTTTATACATGTTTTTCTTAAGAGGCCATATGTTTATCATATGTTGAAGACTCACTAAATGCTTTTAAATGAAACAAATGATTCAGTAAAGAACTAGTTCCACAGAGAAACACCTAAAATGATGCTTTATTAGAACAGTAGCCACGTATAAGTTCATGGTCCAATGGAAATGATTCTTTTCAAGAAATGCATGAAGTATATTTTACTAATTACTACTGTCCATATACAAATTTATGTTATTATTCTTCTTTTCTTCAAAAGAGTTTGATTCATAAGTAATATTTTAGGAATGACAGTGAAAAGCAGTGTCAAGAAAAACCGCACACGGACAGAGGCTTTCAGAAGCATTAGATCCATGCATAGCTCCTGAATAGCAAAGAACCTTCTCTGAAATGGGGGTGGGTGGTGATGGTGGGAAATACCAAAAAGTCCAAATTTTTGGATCTGGATGAGGAAAACAACAGAAAACATTTGGATGAGAAAAATAAAACATGTTTTATAATCAAGCCTAAAATTTAATTACATCCATTTAACACATGTAACAAATAACGAATAAAAAGTTCAAGTGAGACTAATTCTAAAAATATAGAAAATTATAGCCCTCATTAAGCCTTATAAGTTGCTTTCCCAAGCAGCTGAACTGGACCTTCTCTAGCATAACAAGGTCAAATGGAATGCGATCAACAAGTTTCATTACGTGATACTTTGCAGATAAAGGCAGCAGAGCACACACTGAAAATCGGAAGCCTCTGGCATCCCTTAAATAATGTACAATAAACTGATTTGGATTTTAGGACTCACATGATATTTTTCAATTATCTTCTAGCTGTATTCTAAGCAAAGGTAAAACAAGCAATATTCTAGAGTTTTGGCAAAATATGGATTCTTCCAAGACTTAGGGCACGGTTGAGATTTTCAGGAATTAGATCTGTGGAAAAATATCACTAAACCGATTTATGAAAAATTCTGTCAGAAAAAAATTTTGTTCAGCCTGTATTTTTCTACAATTTAGTTTTCTAAAATAGAAAACGTTAGTGAAAAAGAGCCTTGGGAAACTCAAGGAAGTCATAGGTCATGATTTTAAACTAGGGCAAAAAAAAAATGAGAAAGGGAACAAGAGTTAACAGGAACAGAGAGGGATGGGAGGGGAAAGGAACAAAAAAGAATTAAGATGTGTTTTGTGTACGTACAAACTCCCTACAATAGATGTAATCACTATGTACTGCAAACACATACTAATAAATAAAAATAGAAAAAAAGAAACCAGGAGGAAAATGCTAGTTTCTGGATTGAATGAACAAAGGCTATTAAATCTTTTACACTGTTGCAAACATGGGTAGTTCAAAACTGATTTTTCTGTATTCATGCCTGGTCTCAGTAATTGAGGATGAATTTTCCTCAGTTGGACAAGTTAGAGCTTAATTACCTTCACTATTTCTTTATAGCTATCTATCCTCGGAGAGGAAAGTTTTAATGCTAGAACCTTGAAAGAACTAAGGAGAAGCCATATTCTTGCTTCTCTAATGAGCCACAGGTCCTCAGGAGTGCTGTATGACCAGTGTCACCACCATCATCCATGTGGCTTGGACAGAAAGAAAGACTTTTAAACATAAAAATACAATCTTAAGACACACTCTGAAAATTATTAGTTCTGACACTGACTTTCAGTATGCTTTGTGTTATTTGTGAGGGACAAAGAAGATCATGCTCAAGAATGAAAAAGAAAACACTTAAGGGGGTCTGGGCAGTTTTAACAGCATGAGTGAAATCCAACACCAAACAGAATGTCTCCATTCCCTTTGAACTTGAGGCATCCCATGGACCCAGGCTACTGAATTCTCTGGTTAGTTATGTGGTGCTAGACATTCAGTGGCACTTAATGAAGATAAGTTTTACCTTGTGCTTTAAAAAGTAATGGTGAATGTGTCCTGCCTGACCAGATTGTTTTATCAAAGTCACCCTAAGGTTGGAGAAAATATACATGCTTTTCTTGAGTCTTAAAATACAGCAATTTGTTCTGTTTCAATTTGTTAATCATTAAATGCCAATAAATCTTCAAATCAGGAGGCAGAAATATTTCCACATTGGTATCCCAAGAATAAATGTAAGTACTATTTATCTATTTATTCTGGAAGCAAGTAAAATTCTAACAGAAAATAAAATTTAAGCACCAACTGATTATATTTCATCAAATATTTCTTTTTCTCATGACGGGCACTTAGAATTTCTTACACTTTAGGAAAAGTATCGTTTTGATTTTTTTTTCCTCTTTTGCATTCATGAATACTCTACCTGCCCCTTTTGAGTTTTCCCTCATTATTCAAATAAACGGCTCATTCTTTTATAGCTGCATACTCAAGGAGTACAAAATCCATACCTAGGACACTGTCATCCCTCTTGTTTGGAAATATATTTGTTTAAAAAGTGCCTAAGCACAATTAAATAATGCTTTATGGATACTAGACCTGTATTTGAAATCTCTAAGAAATTTCTATCCATGGAAATTGAAATAGAGTGGAATAAGAAACTTAAGCCTCAGATGAATGGCAAGCTCCAACCATATAGCTTCATAAAAGAATAGGTCAAAGAGATCTGATGTAAAGAGGAATGTACTGCTCTATTGCTCTTGATTTTTAAATTTAACCATCAAGTTATACTGCATCAAAAATTTCTTATTTCATAAAGAGATGGCTCCTTTTGAGTAGAAATCTAAAGGACATAAAACAAACTCCCTCAATGAATTGATCTTTGGAATGGAACTTAGTGATTCACCCTTATGGTCATGCCCTGGTCATTTTCTTCAGCAATAATTACAAGCCTTCTTTAGTATCAATTCCTAGCCTATTCACTCTTACTATTACCTTCTATTTTTTCTGTTCCTTCCCTGTACTTCTACAACAGTAGTAATTCCAGGATCTGCAATCTATTGATCCTTTCAACTTTTCATTTCTCTTATCCCTTTCATTTTTTCCCTTCCCTCCTTTACCCAGCTTAAAATTCTTATTATCAAGATAGTTTTTTGATACTCACTCTAACTCAATTACACTCAACTCTGCCTCATGGGCTAATGAAAATTATGTCATTATGTTCTCTGGTATCACTTTAAAGTGATGTCTATGAAATTCACATTCATTCTTCTCTACCCTGTCATTTTTCTCTAGTAGATTCTCTTGTCCTCTCTCGGATAATTAAGTGTTCTGTTTTCAAATCTCCACAATTTTCTCCCGGTTATAATTCTCTAGTTCTTACTCCACTGAGGAGAATGTCAATCTGAAGTTCATTTTCGATATCTCCCACCATTGCCTCCACCACCTGCCAGCATCTGGATCACGTGTTTTGCTTTTCCCATGGTTACCGTGGATGAATTGTCACTAATCTAAAGCCAAGTCTTCCATTTGTGCACTAGATCTCATTCCCTTCACAAATTCAAGGACATTTCTACTATAATTCTCTCTCTACAGCAACATCATTTTTCTTTTCCTTTTGTACTAGGATCACTACCAGCGTCACATAAATATGCTCTTATTTTACGAATAAATAGTATTTTTACTACTTTATTCAAATTTTTACTACCTTCCACTCCCTTTTCTGTTTCTTTGCTCCCTTACAGAACAATTCTTTGAACAAAGAGCAATCCTCTTTTACAGTCTATATTTCCTTTTCTATGATTCTTTCTTCCAACCAGGCTTTTAACTCACCAAATTTGTTATTGTTAAGATCAGCGGTGGCCTCCATGTTACTAAACTTACTGATCAGTTCTTAACTTACTTGATTCATCAACACTTTATAGAGCTCCTCTTTGGACCTCTTGCCTTTGTCGAGCTGCAGGACAGCACACTCTATTAGTGAAAATCAGCTGCTCTTCTCAAGCCTCCCAAGTCTTCATGTTGGAATGCCTGGAGCTGCAATCTTTAGGTCTCTTTTCTACCTGCGCTTTTCCTCGAAGCTATCGCATCTGGACTCGGGACTCTAAATACCACCTGCATGCTGAGAACAACTACATTTACATCTGCAGCTCTACTTCTCTTCCAGACTCCAAGTGCATATATCTAACTGCCCTCTCGACAGCTCCACTCAGATGTATGAGGAACATTTCAAATCTAACTTGTCCAAAGCGGAACACCTGATCATCAGCATAAACCTGTTTCACACCTTTCCCCATTTTAGTAGCAGCAACTTCTTCCTGTCTGGTGCCCTGACCCAAAACCTTGGAGCCATCTTTTACTCCATTCCTGCCTCCAACCTTCCTCACTGCAGATCTGGTCTGTCAACAAATCCAGTTCGGTCACCTTTAAAATAAATCAGAGTATAACTACTTCTCACCACATCTTGCCTTTTCTCTAGCACTCCACCTTATTACTTGCCTCCCTGTTCTGGAGTACTCCAGGCTGAACCCGGTCACAGGGCCTTTGCCCTTGCTTTTTCCTACAATGAGAAGGTTCCTCCCCAGGATGCTTTCATAGCTTCCTCCCTCATCTCCTAATGAAAATGGCATTCATGAGTGAGGCCATCTCTGATGACCCTTTCTAAAATCACAAATTTCACTTCTTTTAGCATTTTCTGACCCTTTCCTTGTTGCAATTTTTTAAATAGAATATCAATTCCTACTGTGCTCTACTTTGTTTTAGGCCTTAACCTCTAGACAATGCTCTCCAAAAGAACTTTCCGAACTGATGCAAACGTTCTGTGTCAGCGTGGTTCAATATGTTAGCCAACTGTGAAGGATGGTTATTGAGTGGTAGAAATACACCATCTCCCTAATTTAGGTTGAAACTGAAATTCTCACAGATAGCCAGCAGCAGTCTATTAGACTGCGTGGTTTAAACATAAGCTGCATGAGAACAGAGGATTTTGATTCTTTTCAGCTGATGTAACTCTGGCACCTCCAACATCATCAAGCACACAGCAGGTACTCAGTGTATATCTGTGCATAGAATTAATCATGTTCTTTTTCTTCCTGCTTTCATTTCCCTGGCTGAACATTGCCTCAAGCCATGGTATTTGGTTGGTGGTGGAAGCAGAGGCTACATGTTAGGCCCCATTTACCTTGCAGCCCATTGTGCAAACCACAACCCTGGGTGGGTGACTTGGTCTTGTGCATATCCACCCATTTTCTTAGAATTTGTAGCTTTTTCTCTGCTCTCAAATACCACAATAACTATTAATATGTAAAGAACAGCAAGGATACAAGGAGGGAGTTTGAGATACAGAGATGTTTGCCTATCTTTCTGCCCTCACTACCTTAATGACAAATGTACCCAAGGTCCAACTATTTATTATTATTATTATTTGGTTTCAATTCTTTTACCAATTTAAAACCCTTGTTGGCTTTCAACATTCAGATGTAGGAAAAAAAAAGGTCAGATGCAAGAAGCAGTAATTGCCTGGGAGGAAGAAAAATAATCTATTTTAAACTGAAGCTCCTTATACTTAATAGTAATTACCTTTAGAATATAAATCTCTTCTCTTCATCAAGAAAAACTTTTCATCAATGTTACATGGAACAGATTTAACAACATTGTACAGATGCTACAAAATCAAATACCTTCCTGTCCCTTCTGAATTTGTTTCTGTACAACCATTGTCTCTTCCACATTGTTTCTTACCTATTAGTAAAACATGAGATAATAGGTACACAGAGACCCAGGTTACCTCGCTTTATCTTTGCAGAGCAGGGACCAAGTTTGTTTAGGTGTCGTTATGCTCTTTTGTGCACAAAACACTACTCAAAGACAGAAGGGAAAATAGTGCAAATAGCAGAGAGGGAGTGTATCTCTCCTTGTTTTCAGGGTCACTTCCTGACATAAACATAAATAGACAATATATTCAACCAGCCATAAAGCCAGAAATCCAGCTCTAGCTCTTTCACAAAGTTGACTGGCTCTTATTTATGCTTCAGTTTCCTCATCTGTAAAGTGGGGATGATAGTAATACTGCTCATCATATAATGTTGTTTTAAAGATGAAATAAGAAATATAATGTACTTATTGTAGTTTATATGCATTTATTTAATGTTTTCAGCTATTGGTACTCTAGATAGAAAATTGTGAACTACTGTATTAGCTGACCTAAATACTTCGCTTTTCAAATGAGGACTGGAGATACCAATCCTTTCCACAGATACTAAGTGTCTGAATGAGGATTGGGACATTGGTCTACTACCTTCTCGTCAGTTTTTTTTTTTTTTTTGGTCATACTCCACCTTAATGCTCACCATTTCCTCTTACTCTTTTCCATTTTCTTTTTGATTTTTACATGGGAATAAAAGAGGAACTGGAGATGGAAACTGTGATTTTGGTTGTATGCAGGATATTACTCAGTTTGCTTTTCAACTTTTTTCTTCACCTGTTTGGGGAGTTATCTACCAGGTCAGCTAGAAGGTGTCTACTCATTCCCAGGGGCAAATGGTTCTCACCCAAAGACCTTCCAAGTTCAAAAGATACTGGTGTCTCTGTCCTATCCGAAAGGTAGCTCTAGAGCCACCGTAGGTAAATAGATATGGCTGACATAGGCACTTTCAACTTCCAACTGGTGAAATTTCTAAACCTTTGATGATCTGTTCTCTTGGGATCATCAGTTGATTCCAACCGCCATTCCATTGCCCTTCCTGAACTACCACCTGAATGCCACCTGTGGAGGTACTCACACCTGGAGCTAAGAGCTCAGGCAAACTCAAAGAGTAAGAAGTCAGACCCACCAATGTTTTTAGGCTGTTACTTTTGTTCAGGTACTTAGGAGTTATTAAGTCTGGTACTCAATGATTTACTCTTCAAGTGTCTGCAGTGGTGTCTTTTTCTAATTGCTGATCTCATTTTGCACCCTAGTGCCAAATAGTTCCCTGGAGACTACTGAGTAAAACAACAGGAAAAGTTCCAATAACCATCACAGATCCTTAATAAAATGCAGCTTTTAAAGTAGACGACTTTCCTGGAACCATCCCAAGTAGCCTGAAATTCCTGTTTTCTTTAGGCACTTCATGTGCCTGTCAGTTACTGAAATTAGCTCCATTTAATAAATGATTCCCTCTGCTGGCTACTTGGGCAATAAAGTGGTTTTAGGGACTCTGCTGTGTGTCTTATTTAGATAATTACCCTAAAACAGGAAGGAAATATTGTGTATAAGGACAAGGCTGTAGGGAGAGATTTTTGACTAAAAATAACATCTGAGAAAACTGTTTATAGTACATCCAGAAAACTACAAATAAATGAACAGAGCTGGCAACTCATTTTGAATCTGAGATAAGGGATTCTAAATGAAACTGCTGGATTTCATATAGTGCACAAATATGTGCTATGAATCCCAGATCAGAGGAACCCGCCAAAATAGCCTACATGGTTAGCGTTACGTAAGGGTTGGCCAAATAATTCAAATCCTGAGTACACTGTCTTGGACTAATTATCTGGACTCTCTAGGATTACCTTTGTCTTTTCAATACTACCTCTGTCTATTCTTTTATCTTTCTAATTTCTTTCTTGAAAGTTTGCATCTCAGCACTATCAAAGATAACTTTCTATATTGATTCAAAAATAAATACTTTTATGATATACTGTAGTAAATGTCCTTGCATTGTAATTTTTTAAAATCTGCTTTGTAAAAGGTAATCAATCACAGTGAATGTGGTTTAATTTTAATCACTAAGAAATGCTCTCTTACTTTTATCCCTTGTTTTTATCTTGCACAACATGAAGAGTCTTACTCTATATGAAAATCTTCAAGATGTTTGTGGAAATGTTTCTGCAATGAAGAAGTCTATTAAATGCCCAACTACCATTAGCTGTGCTGCCTACATATGTACATGGCTGGCTATGACTTTGTTATATAGTGACCTAAGAGATTCACTCTATCAACATAGTGATCTCCCAAAGCATACTACATATATTTTACAGGCTTTCATTAGGAGTTGCTCATTATTTCAGTTTTCATCTGTATGTCAGTTTGAAGCAGTTAAAAAGGTACACGCTACCATCAAGACACAGACCTAGATCTGTTCAGCTTGCATGCATAAGAGCATTACACTATGCATGCATTACACTTGTGATGATCTAGAACACTATCCAGGCACATGAAAATATTAAGACTGGGTAATGCTGCCAGTGTTTATTGAGTGCTTGCTAAAAGTCAGTCTTCAATGAGACATTTTAAATGGACCGTTTTGTTTAATCTTCATGAATCTATACAATGGAGTCACACAAAATAAAGTATGAGTGGCAAGTCCTGGAAGTCATATTGCAGAACCTACCTTTTGAACTATATTTAAAACTGCCTGGTAGTTTTTTCTTTTTTGTTGTTGTTTTTTTTTCCCTTTTTTCATGGCAACACACACAGAAGCATTCAGATGCTTATGAAAATACCCTGAATTTACACCTGAGCAATGAGTTTTAAGTAAAGTATAGAGTGACTTTATAGAACTTGAATGCATTTTAAATTAGGTTATTTAATTTGTCAATAATAATAATTTAATAAATGAAGGTAATATGTTTGAAGAATTGAAAATTGATGAAGTAAGGATTTAGCCTCTGAGAATAAATGGTGGTTAAAAACTCACAGTAGCCCCCAGTGACATAGTTTTAGCAAACATGTTAGAGAAGGTGGCAGAGGGTAACTAGGGAGTGGGTGCACAGCTTGGGGAAGGTGAAATCTAAAGTGAGAAGATAGCCAGGTAATAATGAAGAAGTGAGGGTTCCAGACAGAGGTCCTTGATGTGAGCCCAGTCTGTCCGCAGAGAAGGAAAGACTTGCCAGACTGGAGCCTGGTGAGCACAGCAGGGGCAGAGGAAGCCAGCACGGGAGGAGAGTGGCCAGAGACACCCGTGGGAAGAGGTGCGCATTGCACTGTGGCTGCTGGAAAGGGATGGTTAGCAGAGGGGTGATCTGTCACAGACAAGCAATAGTATAAAATAATTTCTGGAGTAAGTAGTTTCTCCAGTTCACAAACAGTTTTCACCAAGAAAGAAAAAAGAGGAAAACAGCAGGGAATAGACGTCTATTTCTAAGAGTGTACTATCATATATGAAAAACACAGGTCCTTCTTAGAAAAGGGCTAATCATTATAAAACATGCAATCATCAAAGCAGAGATTTGAAATCATCATAACCCTGGCATTTCTGTTTGTCTTGCACTATTAAAACAAGCACTTATTTTACATAGGTGATTGAAAAGTCCTCCATTAAAACTCTGAAGCGAGGACGGGTGAAGAGAAGTAAGAGCTTATACTCCAGTTAAATCCATGCAAGTTCTTACACACTAAGCTGGTTCTGTGGTCTAGGGTAGAGTGAAGGTGGGAGATGGGAGGAAAATGATTTCTTGAGTGAAATCTTGCATTTTATGCTTTTCTTTTTTAAACATATCAGTAATTTAGTTTTTTTGGTAACACATTTAGAGCACCGATTTGTGTGGATTAATTCCATTTGTTTGAACAGAAACAAATCCCTTGTAACCTTGGAACTAACAGTTTTGGTAGTTTTTTTATTGGTACATGTTTGCAATATATAACAATTATATTCACCCTGGGGAATTTCTATATATAATCTTCAACACATCTAGATCATTTTTATTTCTTTTACCCCCATCACCCCCTTTTCCCGTTCCCCAGATGCCTTTTGCATCTCCATGAAGTCTAACCCTGTTTCCTATCATCTTTCTTTTATTTTGCTCTTTAAATTACTTATATTTTGGGTTTCCCATCTAAGAGAAACTGTGTGATATTGAACCTTTTGCACCTGATTTATTTCACATAGTATTATGTGCTCAAGATTCATCCATTTTCCTACAAACGATTCAAATTTATCCTTCTTAGTGCTGAACAGTGCTCCACTGTGTATATAGGCCACATCTTCTGAGTCCATGGCTTCCTGATCAATGTTATGCTGCTCTGGAACTTTATATTTCTCTGTCTCTGTATGGAAAATCTCCTCATGCTGGTGTCTGGGCTTTCTCAGCTTCTTAAAGTAAGTCAGTATCAGTGAGGTATTTCAGGACTTTCACACTAATGATACCAAGTGTTGTGGAGGTGGCAATAACAAATTTCCGATGTGTTCTACACAAAGTGACTCAACTGAGGGAAAGGTGCCCAGGCACATGTCGTAAGCCACTGCTCAGTTGCTTCAGAAAACCATGCTCTTGTCTCTGTGGCACCCATTGAGGAGACCCAAGATGGCAGGGAGTTACATTATTACTCCTAGTTTTTGCACAGGCTGACAAGTTCATGTGAAGTATGGTTTTCAATGGTTTTCACATAGGATAAGACTAGAAGTTCTGTTGAAAAGGAGCTGGGAGAGAAACAGTTACATGGAATCCTATCTATCTCCTTATAGAGTGCAACAAAATAAATATTTCAAAGATTCCAAAATATTTAAATATGTTACGTATTTTGATATTCTAGTATTAACTGTCACCTATGATTATAAAATTATATTGACATACGAATTCTGACCCTAGCTTGTATATAAACTAGGAACCCAAAATTTAATGTACACAGTGTCACTGATAACTTATCATCTGTGCAGTGTCACATCTTGAAAAGTATTTTGAAAAGTCCACTAGTTCATCTGACACTCAAGATGGCCCTGTATTTAGCTAACACAGACAAAATATGACAGATGAGAACATCAAGACACAAAAATGTGAGTTGCTCACCAATTAGACTCAAATGATAGCTTGGTCAATTCCAAATTCTGGGTCATTTGTTTCTCAAAGTGAGTGATTCTCAAATTATTATTCCCAGTTTGAAAGTACCAGGAGTGCCTGGGAACTTAGATATGAAAATGGTGGGCCTCTCCACACTCACTAAATCATAAATGCTGGGGTGAACCCAGCACAGCTAGTAAATTTCCCAGGTGAGGCTGATACCTGCTAGTTTGGAGACCACTGTATCAGTCCATAGTGACTTTCTATTCCATGAGAATAATAGGGTGAGGATAACTTCCTTCAGGTGCAAGGAACACATTCATTCCTCATAATTTCTTTGACTACTTAGTCAGCTGCACACGTGCTAGTAAATAGTTCTCGGTCACTCAGTGGTAGCCTATTCACTAATGCTATTGTTGCCAAACTATGACATTACTTAAGTTTGACTAATTCTTTTTTGTGCTTATTTGATTTGCGAAATGAATCAAAAATCATTTTACTTATAGTATTAATTATAATAAAGAACCAGAGCCTATGGCCATGGAATTTGTAGACCAATGAAAATTTTTTGTTTGCTTGCTTTGTTAATCTTAAATTATACTTTCTTGGGATTTCAAACACAAGAAGTCTGGAAAGGAAGCATAAAATGGAAACCTAAGCTACAATTTTAGTATGGCCTTTGGTTGGGATTTAAAAAAATCTTTCAAAAAGTAAAATATTATATTTCATTGAATGTACAATGCCATCAATTTTGTGGCACACAATAATTGTGACCATTATTTTATAGACCACTATCAAAATAAGAAAACATGACCAATCTAACTAATAATGAAATGCCACCAAACACAACCAGAATCACGATTTGAGACATTAAAATATGAAAAAGTACATTTAGTAGTAATGAAATACAGTACACGGTTTAACATACAACTGCAGCTGGCATCCTCCTGCAGGATAAACTCTGCTTATATATTTTCTTTTCATAACAAATGTTGATCTGGCTCTAGTTACGGTACATTTATAGTAATTTTGCTCTTCAAAGTTAAGCAGTAGTCATCCTAGCCTAAGGATTGTTATATGACATCAGTAACTAAACACTGCAGATGGAAAGTATTCTTCAACAATTTGGTTTCTGAGTTGTCATATGGTGTAAAGGAAACAGGCAATTGAGTGAGAAAATGAAGGAAAGGTAACAGTAGAACATGGAACACTCATTCATTTGAACAAATCATCCCCAAATTTAAGATATGCTACTTTTTATGTGCTGGTTTTGTTTCATTCTTAGTTATGCTGCTTATTTATGTTAGCTATTAAATATATACAAGTGAATTATGTTGCATAAATTCACAAATGTCGTGCAATTCTGCTCCCCCACCCTGGCTCTGCAGGAGGCCACATACTTGCTCAAGAATCTAACAGTGACGTACTGGTGTGCCACAACCCTGAGCCAAAGGCACCAACTTGGTGCTTGCACAGAATGCCCTATGGAAATAAGGAAGATGGTCTGCTCACTGGTAATATGGCAGAAAAGCTCTGCTTACTTTTTATTTTAGAGAATTTTGTTTTCAAATAAAAACTCACCGTCAGGAAAATGTTATTTCATTTTCTGTATTTTCACAATGCAGTGTAAGTGTCTATGGTAACCAAAAATGATACTCATTTACTTGGATATTTTTAGTATTTCACTAAACTGCTGGAGAGTATATTAAAGTGGAGGGAGAAAGGAGACATGAGATCAGGTTGTGAGTGAAGCACTTAATTTTTCTAAAATTAAAAATTTAAATGGCTGCTAAAATCTCTTTAGTGATTTCAAACTAATAAAATGTAAGAATATAATAATAATATATAGTTTTAAATATAAGCTCATTAACAAAAAGCAAAATTAGATAATGCAGAGAAATATGATGCACAGTACCCAGTATAAACACTCAATGATTCTACCAAGTAGTATTAGTCTATCACCAAAAAATAAAATTACAAGGATAAAATCAATGTTCCCTTTTAGTCAGGAAAATAGCCTTCAAGAGGTTGCTGTCTTTCTGAGGCCACATGCCCAAAATGTGACTTTGGGATTGTTTTCATTAATGGGAATCATGTGGCACTAGTCCACAGAAATGTTACTGATTTATGTCTGTTAAGTCATATCCCACAACTTTATTGTATTTATTGGTTCTAATTTATACGAAAAGTTAAGATTATCTGTAGAGACAATTCAACTTCTTCCTTTCTGTTTTAGATGCATTTTATTTTATTTTTTTCTTGTCAAATTCTCGGGGTAGGATTTTCATTACTATGTTGAATACAAATAGCAAAAATAGAAATCTTTATTTTATTTCTGATCTTACAGGAAAAAATTCCAACATTTTACCAATGAGTTAAGATATGTTACTTATGATATTAGGTATGGGCTGTTCATATATGGTCTTTACTGAATTGAGGTACATTCCTTCTATACCTAATTTGTTGAGAGCTTTTATTGCGAAAGGATGTTGAGTTTTGTTAAATGACTTCTCTGCATCAATTAAGATAATGATATGGTTTCGGTCTTTCATTTTGTTAAAACGGTCTATCACACTCATTGATTTACCTATATTAAACTATCCTTGCCTTTAATGGGTAAATTCCACTTGATCATGGTGATGGTCTTTGTAATGTGCTTTGCATTATATTTGATAGTATTTTAAGACATTTTTCTTAATCTTAATTGCATTTATTTCTGATTCGTAACTCTGTTTACAGTTCAGCTGTTGAACAGGCATCACTGGATAATGTTTTCTGTGTCAGGCTATTAAAATGTCAGTAGTAGAGCACACTGAAATATAGCAAAATACACAGAGCATTTAGGTAAGAAAGGACGGAGGTATCCTCTTTGCAAATAATCACAAATTATTTTCTTTTGAATTTCTTTTGATATTTATCATAATCGCCCTTGCAATTATTACAAAATAGTTATATATGTAGATACAGAAATGTGCAATGCAGGCATTTTTCCTGCTAAACTGACTTTCAATTAAATGGATTATGCACTTACTAGTTACTTAAAATCCTTGATTGCTTCCTAGGATTTTTATCCATCCTCTTATTTTGTTCAAAAAATAACCTAAAATATCTTCGAATAAGTTACAATCTTTATGTTGCATATTTTGTATTCATTTAAATGCCAAGAGACTTTCTTTGAATGTTTACATTGTTGAAATGATTAAAAAAAATAAAATTCAAAGCCACTGACTCATAGATTATAAATATTATATTGTTTCACAGATATAAGTATCATCTCTATATTCCAGTCCCCATTTTTTTCTGTTAAGAAACTAATTAGACCAAAAAGTTCTCCAGCAAACTTGAAATTTGTACATGGATGTTCTGACACCAAAACAAGCTCTTCTGTACTCTCTTTTAATTCTTCATGTTCATTTCAAGTGCAATATTTAAAGGATTTGGTAATCTCTCACCTTTTTTTCTGAGCAGGGAGGGAAGAAATGAGTTCATCACATGAATTAGAATCTAGCAGGTGTCAACAACTGGGAGAACTCAGTACTTTTTCCCAAGGCCCACTGCTACAAAGAAATCATGACTTCCCCCATTAACACTTATATTCTTTTCAATATTATTTCTATTAAAGGAAGACATTAAACAAGTGACTATTGTCAGAAACAATTTTCAGAAACACAAGTGTGTGTTAATTAAAATATTACAAGAGATATGCATATGTAGTCTAAAACCAAAAAAGAAGTGACAGGGAAATAGCAATGACAAAAAACAACAGTGAAATTCTATTTCATCTAACACTGAATATGGTAGGAGCATACATACGTTAGCTCCAATGGTAGTTGGATGGGACAATGCTTTGAATGATCAGAGATGCATGATACTACCCAGCTTTCAGATTATTCTAAACAATACAAGCAGATAAAGCTCAGAGTTGATCCTTTTTTGGGGGTGGGACTTGTCCCTTTAAAAAGTGTCATCTGTTAGGTGACTTCCAGACACTGTCTTCATTCTCCAAAGGTAAGACATTGATTCCCAAACCACAGATAAATAGTAAAAGACAGAGCTGCTGAGCAAATCTATTAGGCTGAAATACACTCATTAAAAAAATACATAATCATGCATTTAACAAAACACATAAGTATATGTGATGAAGTTCTTTGTAAGTTGTGATAGTGAGAAAATTAGAGATTCAGGACAGCTGTGAGCAATTTAAGGAAGGGATAGAGTCATCGCTGAGAAAGACAAAAAGAATCAACTTCACTAAAACGTATTTGGTTTGGTTCAGTCTATATTTAACTCTGTGGATAAATAGAATGTGTAGAGAGGCCTGTGCTGCAAACCCTGTATAGTCATGCACATAGGATAAAGCATATAAATGCATTATTAACTGATGACACAGACCAACACAGCCTGATATGTTTAACAATATTCGTCTCTTGGCACTAACTTACTGACTGGATCAGCACTCGACATTTTTAGAAGCTTAGTTTTGCAGGATGACCGAGAGAATCTTTTTACTTCCCCCAAGGGAACTCAGAACTAAGGTGTCTGCTCTCAATAATTCTCTCTCTGTCTCTGTCACTGTCTCTCTGTCTCTCTCTCTGTGTCTCTGTCTCTCACACACAAACACACACATAGGGGTGGGAGAGAAAGAGAGAGACAGAGACAGAAAGACATAGAGACAAAGAGACAGCGAGACAGATAGACAGCGAGACAGAGATTGACTGAGTCATAAGGATGGGGAATGAGAGAATTACGAAAACTGAGCCATTTTCTACCACGGAGAAGACAGTAATTCAAGATCTTCCCCCATGATTACTGGCCAAAATAATACTGTATTCTCTGAAGGAAATGATTTCTACCTCAAGAACTGAAAGCTCTTACTAACAGGACATGCTATATATGTTTATAAAGCAGGATTTCATCTCTGGATATACTATGATCTCACAATGAATTTTCATGATTCCGTAGAAAAAATTCTTGTGAATGTGATAAAAACAATTTGCGCACAGGAACTCATCATATAATAGCAATAAAAGTGGAGTTTGTATGCATGTGTTGAAAGGAAAAATGTTTTGTTGTAAAATTAATTTGAACTAAAACCTTTTTTTAAAAAAATTGACAACACTATAAGCCAGGGGATGCTGCAGTATCAGTATCAATGCTCAATTAATTTTACTGTTAGACATGGCACTCAGTTGACAGGGAAACATTCTTAACTGTATCCTGAAGACAATTAGGGCTGAACCAGAGCATTGAAAAGGATAAAGTGATAACTGCACAGTAAAGTTTGAAGCAGCAACTGAAGTTATTTATTCTTTTCTGGTTGGAACTTAATTCTGGTCCTTATATGAAAGAACAGCATAGATTTTAAATAAGCAATTCAGATACTTTTTAAAAAATTTTAGTAAAAGCCAACTTCAATATTTTTGTTGTTGCACAGTAAAAACATAATATATAAAGAAATGAAAGAAGCAAGGAATAAAAATAGTGCTAATCATGAATTTCTTTTTTTTTTTTTTTTGTCTTTTTGAGACACAGTGTCACTATGCCATTCAGGCTGGCCTTGAACTCACCTTGCAGCCCAGGCTGGTCTTGAACTTGAAATGATCCTCCTGCCTCAGCCTCCAGAGTTCTGGGATTACAGGCATGTGCCACCACACCCGGATTCATGAATTACTTTTAATTTTAATTACCTCTGTGTTTCAGATGACATTTATCATAGCATGTACCTTTCTATTTTTATAATCGGGAATATAATTAGATATTTAAAATAATCAAAAAGCTTTGTTGTTTGAGTTGATGTCTCTTATTTTTAGAAGTATCAAATAAAATCATTTTAAAAGATTGACTCAATGTGCTATGAAAATAGAATTTTAGCATGTACAAGATGATAGTTTTCTTAACATGACAATCTAAAATCATTAAATATTCTGCCTGGAGAAAGGATGAATTTAGGAAGAATTGACAAAGTTTAGGATAGGAATTTGCTTTTGAATCTTCTACCTATTTCAGATTTTTAGCCCATTTCTAAGTTCCTTTTGGGACTCCCACAAATGGAAAATGGCTTCTGGCACAAGACAGTGAGAGCCCAATTTTAATTGCCTGTCCAGAACTTTCAGACCAAAGTAAGACAAATACATCTTCCAGATGGTTAAAAGCAAACAAAGAAATCCAGTAGTGAGCCACTTGGGGAATAACTGCAGAGTTGCACATGAATACCAGCTTCTCCCCAATAGTGCCAACTCTCTCTAGAAAATAACACTGGCAAGCTGAGGTCCACAGTTACCTAGAAGTGATGCTGTTTTTCTTACCGTCTTAGACCATGATGGGGAGATTAAGGTCTTAGGCACTAACTTGTCTCTCTAAAGTGTGAATTCAAATTTTCTATTCTCATGCATTTGATGAAATAATCATGTCTTCAATGGAAAAATTCAGTGAATGCCTCTCACAATGTCATCTAACTACAAATTCAGGATGAGTCCTTCTGTTTTAACCCTAGGTATTTCAGATATTATAATGAATCATTTCTCTCATCTATAAAGTATGTGAACTCCTGTTGGACAGCCTCTAGTATAGTCCTTTTGGAGTCTAAGAGCCTCTCTTCTCATTGTATATTTTTTCCTTATTTAAGGGCAAATGTACAACAAAAACATAACTATTATATAGCTTAAAACATATGTCTATTTGCTTTTCTTAATAATTGGCACCTGGCACAAAAGCACATGGTCTCTTGAATAAAAAATATGTCCATAGGAAGAAATAGATATGCAGAGATTGGTAGAAGAAGGAGAGATGAAAGGATTTTTATATACTCAAATTTATTCTGGAGTAGAAAACAACAGAGTATACCCATGTGGTTAGAAATATACACACATGAATAGAAAATAGTGTGGGTTTTATTGCAATGTACTTGCTATAGTTTGAACCTCAAATGTCTCCCAAAGGTCCCTGGGTTGAAGGCTTAGTCACCAGCTACTGGGAGATGGCAGAGCCTTTCTGAAGTGTGGCCTAGAAGGAAATCTATAGTTTACTGGGGACATGCCCTTGAGGGGAGTGGTAGTACCCTCATCCCATCCTCTTTTTTGCTTCCTGGCCATGAGTGAATGATTTTGCTCTGCCATATGCTCCTTGTCGTGATGTGCTGTTGTGCTACAGACCCAAAATCAACAGAACAGAATTGAAATCTTCAAAATTGTGAGCCAAAATAAACCTTTTCTTTTATAAATTGATTGTCTCAGGTGATGTGTTACAGTACTGGAAAGTTAAAATAGTACTGAAGCTAACCATGATACTACTACTTTTATTCTGGCTTCCAAGATGACATTTGAAACTTGAGTTTGATTCAGCCAAAATGGACAAACAAAAATTTTAATCCTTTTCAACTAGTTTAGACAAAAGGGCATGTTATAACTTGCCACCTTGGCAAGGAGAAAGCCCCAAAGATTGATACTGCACTCTTCTGAGAGATATTCTTGGATTTACTGGCAAGGAACATCTTTTCTAGATTTCTGTCTTGGCTCTCCATGTGTTTTGTATTGCTTGCATTTTTCTTAATTCAGGGTACAGTTTTATTTTCTTTATTTAAACTAAAGTATGCACCAGTCTTGCCCCAAATGAGTTTTATCTACAATGGAAAGACTGAGTTCTATTTGAGTTGAATTCCATGAACAACAACATAGAAGGATCATAAAGATATCTGATCTGAGCAAACACCTTCTTATTCAATCAGATTAAAATTATGCATTAGTAAGTTTTTTTTCTTGTGTTTGTGTAGTTGCCTGTCTAAATATGTTTTCAATAGACAACAAGGCACCAAGAACCCTGGGTAAATAATAGATGTTAAAAATAGCTACTACCTAACAATGTTACTGGAATAATTAGAGTGTAGAAAACTCTCATATGAGATGCCAACTGAAAACAAAGGTTGGCACGATGCTATTTATTTGGTTCTTTTCAAATTAATATAGCACACTTGTTCCAAACTCATCTTTCCCAGTTAAAACTATCTGGATTATTTTTGCTTTGTTTGCCTCTCAACTTTCCCTAAAATATCCAATACTGGATCCTAGTCTTTGTGCAGTTTCACTTTTCCCCCCCTCCTTTTTAATAGATACTCACAGCACCAGCATACATTGGAATGCACGGGTTCACCTACGCCTAGCTTTTCCACTCAGGACAAGGAAATTGTTCTTAAAAGAAAAGTTTCATTTCTAGCCAGATTCCACTGAGTCGTGTTATTCAAATGCAACATAACACGAAGTTCATTTCTTTGTGTGGTATGCGGCCACTAACCACACCCAGAAAGTTCATCTTTGCAACACCACAGAAGACCAGTAGTGACTCTGAGGACCGCCCACAGACAGCACAGAGCCTCTGAGCAGGGGAGAATACTTTCATAATAAAACCTGGAGCACCAGAGCATTATTCAGAAATAGCTGTTGCTACTCTCGGGTACGGTGGAATAAAAACAATGACTTCCATTCTCTTCCTGAAAAGCTCCAGTCACTTTTTTAGATTCTCAGATCAGTTACCATATTTTAAGCAGATTTATCAATTCGATAAATCTTTTAATGACGAATGGGACTCCTGAAGGGCATAAAGGTTCTGACGTGTCCCATCGATTCCGCCAAAAGAAACTGTTCAACTTTCCTTAAAGGCCATTTTCCACAGAGCTATAAATGGACAGAGCAATAAACACAATCTGAATCATCTTTAAACCTCTTACCAAATTTTACTGGAGTCAGGTAAAACATATCGCCTATTTTAAAGATCTAAAAGATGTCATGATATCATAGCATTTCTTAAAGATCTTGAGAGAAATACTTACATTTGGCTGTCACTTTGTACCCTCCTAGAGGAGGGGTGTGGCCTTCTAATGCATCAAATCCAGCGGAAACCAGGACCATGTTTGGATCAAACTCTTGGGCCACAGGCATCACAACAGTCCTGTACAATAAAAAGGCAACCAGTCACACACGCGAATGGCAAATGCCTTTAAAAGTTGTTCAGTGAAAATTACTTGGCACAACCTCATGAACTTCCCAAGAATAAAGAAAAAAGGAAAAGAAAACAATGTTTGAATAGATCAAAAACTTAACATTTCCTTTATACTACATCACTGTTAGTTTAACATCCTGATTCTTTCTTTTCTCTTTCATCAATTTTCTTCCTATTGAAAAAAAAATGCTCTGCAGGTACATTCAAAAGCCCCTCATATTACATGCACATCTGTAGCTGTTTTACCCCTCTGCCTATAAAAAAATCCCTGCTTCTTCCAAGGGAGGGACTAATGTTTCACAGAAAAAGTAGAAGCTTTAGCAAAAACCTAGTTCGCTCTAGTTAGTGCGAACTTGGTGTAAATTTGAACTATAAATTTCTTTTGGGAAAAAGTTTGCTTCTCCAACTTAAAAAAAAATTTAGAATATTTGTTGTGGCAGGGGGTGACTCTTGCAAAGGAAAGACACAAAATTCCCTTAATAGAATCCAGATTACAGCGTTAAGTGAGTCCAAGGTCAGACACACCATGACTGTGGCAGCCTCATCAGTGACAGCTGTCCCTGCCAGCCCCTCTCAGACAGGTCAGCACTCATCTCCTCCACGCATTGGGCTTGCCCTCACCCCTGCTCAACAGGGCTCGTCTGGAGAGAGAGAATGACTAATGTACGACATAGAACTTTACAAAAAAATTTTAAAAATCTTTAAAGTAGGCTTCAAGACCAGTGTGCCATCATAAAAATTCAAATTTCAAAAACTATTTCATAAAATGGGGAAACCGCACACTACCATGAAACTTAAAAGTAGTAAGATCTCTTACTGTTTGTGAAACATAATTAAAAAGATACTAAAATAGTGATCTTTGAGCAGTCAAATAATTTTGTATGCAAGCTTCCAAGGATCCTATATTAATTTCATATTTTAAAAATCTGAATTACATGTCATCAGTGAGAAGTTGTTGAATGTAGATGATAACATTTTTAGTGAAATTTATCTAGAGAAAAATGAATAAACTATTATTTTTAATAACTCAATTGCTATTATGCAAGTTCTGCCCTTCAAGCTTATAAATGTACACATAGTGATTTCCATGATGGCCCTTCAAACAATGGGAAAACCACATAAATCTGAATAGCACATCAATGAAACTAAGTAAAAACCTGTAATTATTTATTGTGTAGAATTTCATTAATTTTTTCTTCAATAAAATTAAGAGTCTCTAATACAGTCATGTTGTCTGAAGAGATACATTAGATTTTTTCTCTTCCCACTAACACCAATTCTTGTAGTTTTACTTAAAAATGTTATGAGTGATCAATGAATTATATTTCAGACAAGTAAAATAGCCATTCTTTACTGAGATATTGGAATAAGCTTTTTTGATGAATCAAGAGCATTTTATCAGGATACTCTTTGATTAATCTTATGTACTGTCTTAAGGAACAAATGATTTGGTTTCTGTCTAAAGCAAGTAGTGAGTTTATTATGTGTGTTATTCCTGAATTCACAAACATAAGGATTTTATACCCTCACAAAGGTTTCCAAAATGCTCCAGCCCCAGATAAAACTAATCTTATACAGTGAATTCAATCCAGAAAATAAGAAAGTGATGGAAACTTGAAAAAAATTACTTGATAGACTCCTCCCACTTAAATTACATATATATATCTAGAATTATATCTGAGTAGTAGATGTTTGTTCAGTGACATAGCTATGCACGATTGGTACAGACCTATGTGAAGCTATAATGCAAAATATGCCATGAATTTTCTATTAAACAGAACACATATGGCAACAGATACTTATAAAAGGTGACACTGGTGAGGGTCATTTCATTTCAAAAGTATATACTGAATGTCTACTATGCTATAAAAATTTGTTTTGGCAAAGACATGTTCAATTTTGAAGTGAATCTTACTGATTTGCCTACTGATGATATTAAATACATCCTTGCCCACTTCTCTGATAAATGGATGAAATTAACTCAATAGATTTTTTTAATTTGATAATTATTTTGGAAGTGTCTTCACTCTATGTCAGTCTAGATGGATACCGATTTAAAAGAACTGTGTTATATAATGTCTGAAAGTCCTTACAATTGCCATTGTAATTAAGAGGCAGAGCCTCTAAGAGATGATTAGGCTATGAATGAGTTAATGACACTGACATTATCATGGATGAGACTGGCTCACTTTTTCTCTTTCTTTGTCTTTTGCATGCCTGCTTGCCCTTCTGCCATGTTATGACACTGCCTGGATGCCCTCACCTGATGTTGACACCACAATCTTAGA
>RJWT010001816.1:0-44912 GCA_004365215.1 Cuniculus paca | reverse complement strand
TTGAATAAAAGGACAAATGCCATTTTCATGAGAAGAGTTTATGCAGTCGCCCCGGCACCTGGCATAAGACAAGGGTGGCCACTGGTGAGTGTCTTTGTCTGGTCCTGGCTTCATTCCCCACTTTAGAGCTGGGGCAGACTCATGGATGCTACAGCCTCTGGGGCCTGGGGTTCCTACTCATCTGAAGTCATAGGTTTCCCCATGTCCAGGGACACTTATCCTTTGTGGCTAAGAATCCCTAAGAGTAGAAATCTACAAATGTCAGCTGTGTGGTCTGAACTGAAATCCCAACTTGATGATTCTTGATTCAGAGAGGAACAGTGAGCATCGGTGTGCATCAGTTGAAATAAAGGAGGGGTGAGGAGACTCACTGTATCATTTTCAGAAGAGAACTTAATAAGAAACAGACTACTCTTAGAGTGGCGAGTCACTTTGACAGCACAAGGATTCAAACTGCTTGCCTCTCGGCCTAAAGATCTGGGTGCTTTTGGGAAACCTGTGGTCAATGGGAGGTTGTCCAAGCTAAGCCAGTCTTGGCATCTGTCCTTTCCCCGAAAACCAGGGACCATGTGTGGCCCTGTGCTGCTTCCATTTGATTTATAGGGTGGCTGTCCTAGAGGGCAGCAGGACTCTCTTCTGCTCTGAATACAAGCAAGTGGCCCACGGAGAGATTTGTCAGAGGTGCCTCTGACTGATGCACGTCTTTCTCTAAGTAACCTGGGGTGAGTCCCTGGATGAAGAGGGGTGATGCAGAGTGGTATAATGCAGAGCCGCAGGTAGGTCTTGTGGGCTGGGTGGCTGGGTAAGTTGTGCTCCTTTATGCAGGTAGAACAGTTGAGGCTCAGAATGGTGGTACAAAGCATCCAAAGGCACTTGGGCAGGAACTGATAAGACCTAGTTATAAACGCAAACTTTCAAGCTCTTTCCACATTGTGCCATAGCCTATCCTTGCTTCTCTATGTATGTGTCTGTGTGTATATTTACATGTATATGTGCGTGTCTCTGTGTGTGTGTAGGGTGGTAGGTGGTGCTGCCCTCCCGCCCAGTACATGTCCTGTCGCTGAGTCCTTGTCCTTGGGGAGTGCCGTGAAGGGGCTTCAAGGACCACAGTTTACTTCTGCCTGCAACAGTGTCATTTTGTGCTCTGTGATCTAGGGTTAGCCTAGCTTGCTCTCTGCCAGCCTGCCAGGAGCCTGTGTGACCCAATCGAACTGAAAGGTCTTCAGGGAGGAGAGCGGCAGCTGAGGTGCTAATGGGCATCCCTGACTGCCAGCAGCCTGCTGAGGGAGACCCTGGGCCTGGCTCAGCTACAAATGGGCCCAGCTCCAAGGTAATGGAGAACTGGGCTACAGTTTGCCTGAGCTGGGTCAATAACAGTGTTTCCCGAGCTCCATTTGCACAGTTGAGGTGCCTGAGTGAGCTGCTGCCTACCTGGCCCTGAAAGTCTTAGAATCAGGATACTTTATCCCTATTTCTTACAGCTTTGGTGGACCCAGGTTTGCCTTTGTCCTTCCAGATGGATGACACAGAACTAGCCATGGCAGGAGCTGGCCTGTCCTGCCTTGGCCATTCCCAGCTGGGGCCAGTGCTCCCAGTGAGAGACAGTGACCTGGCCTGCCTGCACCTGCTTCCCAGCCCTCTTCCTACCTATGCTCTCACTTCCTCCTTACAGTTATTCTGCAGTGGGAGTGGGAGGTGTTGGAACAATTAGATGGAGATGCCTTTCATGTTGTCGCTAAATCTTCAAGTTCTCAGCTCTTGTGCTCTCCTCATCTGCTTTCCTCTTTTTGCGCTGGCATCAAATCCAGGGGACAACTGTTTTCTAGGGAGGACAGTACAACTCCGGCAAATGACCCAGCAGCCTCCCTGGGAGGAAGACCCCCTGCTTGGGAGCACAACACTGCTTGGGATTTCCTTGAGTTCTGCTCTGCGTTAGGGCCTACCTTCTCACCCTTGTCTGCCGGAGCAAAGGCCTTAGAATGCAGAATTGTAGGGCCCAAGTGTGGCCTGAGATATGTCTAATGGTGCTGATGATTATGATGACATTAATTGTAGTTAAAGTGGCTATCACTTACCAGTTGCCTAAGTTGCACCAGAAGCAATTTGGACTTTGGCACGTTTAACTGTAGCATTATTCCTGCAGGACAAGCATTATAGTCATGTTAGAAATGAGAACAGGAATGCTCAGAGAGGTCAAGTGATTTGCCCAGGATTAAACAGGTACAAGGTTACTGAGTTGAAGTTTGCTCCCAAAGCCTGTGTCTGTGTGCCAGGGTCCCTGGCATGTGGCTTGTGAGAGCCCCAGGATCCCTCATTCTGAGAGACTTAGAGCAGTTGGGGCCCCAGATCATTCCAGTCTGTTGTGTTGACAGTGAGGAGGCTCAGGTTTCTGGCTGTGCCAGTACATGGCTCTTTTGTCCTACTCTCCTTCCCTCCCCAGATGTGGCCTGCAGAGAGTCTGGCTACTGCTTTGCTTCTCCCACAGGACCTCAGCTGGCCTGTGCTTTGGAAAGTACCTAGCAGTGATGGAGATGTAAAGCCACTTGATTCACTTTCTCCTGAGTTTCCCTTTGGAAAGCTGAGAGATGCATGGGAAGATGAGTTTAGCAAAACCACCAGGGGAAGACCAAAGACCCTGATGTGCAGAGGCTGCATGCTCCCCAGGGGGTCAGGGGACATTCATCTTTAGAGTGGCTAAGTTGGGCATGCCCCTCTCCGGCCCTGCACAGGTCAAGGCAGAGTGAGATTCTCTCTACTTCTGAGTCTGAGACCCAAGTAAGGATGGTTCACCAGCTTCGCCTGGAATCCAGGCAGCTCCCTGCCCCTGGCCCATACTGGGGAGGGGTTCACAGTGCCTGTCCTGTCTGTCTGTCCGTTCCCATGACTGCCCTACTTCAAGACCGACTCACCACCTTTCCTCTACAAAGAATCATGGCTCCAGGCCTTTGTTCTAGAACATCTATTGCATTCTGTTGTATCTACTGGCTTATATAGTTTTCTTTTTCTCCAAGACAAAACTGCCTTCCTTCCAGCCGGGGATGGCCTCTTTTTCTGCGTGTAGTCAATTGCAAGAAACATTTAAGACATCACTGGCATAATTCAGCCTGCATAATGAGTTTATACTCTTGTGTATTTAGATCAGATTATCTTCCCTGCCTTTGTAGTTATTATTATTATTTTTATCACTTTCCTCTGCTTGTTTCTTTTTTACATCTTTACTTCTTACCCTCTTTCACTGCCTCAGTGGTCATTTTTTTTTTGGTAATATCCACTGAGCGCCTGCTGTGTGCCAGGCACAGTTCTAGATGCTGGAAATATGAAAGTTAATGAAAAATTGATTGGACCATCTGATCAGAAGTCACAGGATTAGGGGTGACAGGGTAAAGCTTGACTCGACAATGCTGCCCCCAGCACTGACACTTCCCTCGCAGTTCATTTGGTAGGTATTCTGGACGTCCTTTGCTGGACATGCCTTGTGTCTGCCTTGACTGAGCGATTCATCTGGTGATGAATGAGACCACCCAGCCCTGTGCGTACTTGTTCCTGGAGTTGGTGCCTCCTTCTAAGGTTTCATAATGAGAACTTGCTTTTTTTAGGGGAGCAGGTGTGTGGTAGACTCTGGACTCCTACGTCTCTCTCTTCTGATTGTTCCCGGAGATCTGCACCTCTCCACTCTGGTTTGGCTGTGGCTGTTTTTGTCACCCCCACAGGGCTGTGTTGTTTGTTCCTGGAGCAGAGAGACATCTGTCATCCTCACTGAGCCTTGACAGATGCCACATTCAAAGAACCAGCACCAATTTGAGCACACACAGCTACTGGAGCAGCATCGCCATCAGTGCCAGACTTGCTTAGATGCTAGCACCCTGGTCTCCTCCTTCTGGGTGTGTGGGGCAGACCTTCCTGCATCTCCCACCTACCCATGCCCCTGCACAGGTGTAGAGCGCACAGCGCTGCATGTGCTGTGCTGACCAGCAGATCGAAGAAAGCGGTGTGAGCTCATGAGATTCGAAGGAGGCCTCACAGCAGAGCTGCAGGCTGTAGCACCTGCAGGGCAGTGAGCAACACCTCCTCCTCTCTAGACCAGACGGGGTTGGAGGGTTGATTTCCAGCACAGTGGGAGGTGAAGGCAGGACACTGCCTCCTTGTAAATGGGAATGGAATGTTTCTCCCTTGGCCCACTGTTGAAGGTGCCTCTTCAAGCCCCTGCTATCTTCAGGAGCAAGGATTTGGGGACATGGTGTGGGCAATGCAGAAAATGCAGCTTACAATTAGTCCATTGTGTAAGAAAGAGAAGGCTTGATCAGGACAACTTCCAAAACCTAGAGAAATGAAGGTAAGGGTGGATGTGTCAAGACCAGAAGGTAAAGAATTAGGCACACACTCACTTATTTGTAGGAAGACCTTGGAAATACTTTACATGATAGACAATGTTGCCCCTTCCTTTGTGAAATCATCTTAGTGCTTAATATTTTCTACCCCTTCCCATGCATCCTTGCAGGAATAACCCTGAATGGTTTTTATGGACTTGTTTTGCAGAAGACTGGGTAGAGGGAAGGGTGGTTGGACCTGTCTTCTTCCTGCTTGTCAGGCTCCTAGAGGAATAGCATGGCCTGGGAAAGGTGCTGGAGACTTAGATCCTCAGGACCTGGGAGGGAAAAGGAAGAGGTAACTCAGGCGGTATCTGAGGAAGACAAGGGCAGTCATTTGCTAGGTCAAAGCAGTGTCCTGATGACATGTCCTCAAAGGAGGGGAAATTGGAAATTGGCCCACAGATAACACCCTGCTCTGATGTTTGGGCATGGGGAGGTGAGGCAGGAGACTGAGAAATATGTTTAATCTAATTTGCTATCGATAAGCCAATAAGATAAGTCCTGCTGGTTACCCTGACCATGAAAGTGTCCTTGGAGGACTTCCGCTTAGTGCAGCCTAAACTAGAGCTATCCGATCGCTCTGGGATGGTAAGGAACATGGTGGAGGGAGGAGCAGTTTCTTAGCTCTCTAGTGGGCCTCCAGGGGTCCTGGAGGATTCTCAGCTGATCCTCTCTGTTCGCCCTGAACATCTTGTCTCCTCCAAAGAGCCATTCCTCTTGTATCTTTCCCCTATTTGCTCCACTCACATTATGTTTAAATATTTAGAAAAATGCTTCAGGGACTGAAACGTTTCCTTAGATCCTAAATCAGATCTACATGTTCCCCCTGATTCTGGACTGATGTTGTGCCTCAGTGTTCCTGAAACCCCCAGCCCACTTTACCACATCTTGCTATTTGTATTTCAGCTACTCTTTTCTTTCTGAAGCTGACATTTGCATTTCCAGGTTGTTCTTTCTGTGTTTCCCCAGATTATATTTGTGAGTCATCCTCCTCATGTTGCTTTAAGTCATGAAGAGAATCTGAATCCAGCAGTAAAACCGAGAGCACGCTTCATAACACTGAATTTCTGGAATCTATAAAGCATCAATTTGAATACAGGAAACTGAAGCCCAAGAAAGACGAGCTTTTCCCTTAATTTAAATTACCGCATCTCATGGGAAAGCTAATTTTTAAAATAAATCGCATATTCCAGTAAAGCAGTAAGCTCTGCTAGGTAAACAATGAAGATGTTTGCTTAGAAAATGTCTTTCATTCAGCTAGTGAGGAACTGGGGGAATAGAGAAAGATAAAAGTGCTGAATGAAATCCACAAGACTGGATTTTGACATCAAGGCTAAATCCTTTGTCTTTCTTTTTCAGTGGGCTGCATCTAAGCAGAGCCAGACAGATCCTTCTACCCTTTTACTTGGCTGTGTCATCCTTTCCCAAGGGATGCTACTAGAACTACCACGCTACCATGGCAGTCAGGGTACCAAACCAGGCTCTGATGACTGATAGAACGTCCCCCAGAGTGAGCCCAGAGCACACATCTGGGAGTTCTTACCTGCAAGTGAGAAAGCTGTGGTTCCAATGGCTTAAGGGAAAAAGGGGGGCATATAATGACTTGAGTAATCAATGTAGGAGTGTTTTAAATTTATTCTTTTCCCTTTAAGATTTGATAATTTTGTCTATGAAATAAAGACAATAAACAGATAATAGGAAAAGGAACCTTAAGAATCTGGTTACATACCTAAGGCAACAAGGGAGTGTGAGACTCAAAGCAAGCAGGATGACTGAGCCTTATATGGGGTTTAAAGAAATGACATGAGGGCTTCTGGGTGGGGAGAGAGTGGTACAGGGTCTGGAAGGTTGGGTGCAGGTTGTGTCCATTGTCCATCAATCAAGCATTGTCTTGATGTTGGTAGGTTGAAGGATGTCCTCAAGTCCCACGTCGCCACTGTTTCACCTGAGTTCTCCTCCCATTGTCCCACCTTCACTTTCTTCCTTGTGGTTTTATGTTTGGGTGGACTTCCTCAGTGTGGGCTTCCCTAATGGAACCAAATGCATGTCACATTCATTTCTTAGTCTTAGTGGAAAAATCCTTAGTGGAAAACAATTTTTCTTTACATATGGTAGCTTCAGCAAGAGTCTCAGAACTGATTCCGATAGGAGAAGTTAGTGGACAGGCACATTCCTGAGCCAGTCACTGTGGCTGGAAAGATAGATCTGGTGATCTGGGTAGGCTGGTGAGACTGGGTGGTCACCCACTTGTGAAGCTGGAGGGAGCCACAGGGATTGAAAGCAAAGGGCAAGGTCAAGTTTTGTTTCTAGAGTGGTGATGGATGACTGGCTGTTAAAGGTAAGCTATCCACTATGCTGCGGTTTGACCAGGTGGATCCAAGAGGCCGGGCCTGGGCTGACCTGTGCTTGCTAGCTTATTCTGCTTGGTGGTTTCTTTCTGCTTGGTGTCGTGTACCATATTTCTGTTATTGGCAGGATCTTCCTGACTTTCTGTTCCCAGACATTGGAAGGGCATCCAGGCCCTTTTTCACCAACATGGACTTGATCTTGCAGAAGCAAAAATGAGCCCTAAGCTCATTCTTCTTTCCCAACCACAGAATTAAAAGATTGCTTCCACCTTTTAGGCTTAATAGTACTTTTGGCTAACAACATTGAGCCGTTAGCTATTAAAGACTTTAAAAATAATCTATCAATTTTCACTATTAATTAAACAAATTTTTTATGAAATTCCCCTAGTGCCCATTATTTAATGGTTACTATGTGGCAAGCAGTTGATTGCTCTATAGATATTATGTCTTAATTGAAAATATCCTCTAAGATATGTAATTTTCCCCAGTTTACAGGATAGAAAGCAAGGTCAGAGTGGTCTGTGAGCATCCATGTCTGTTCAGCACACGGCCGCCAGCACTTGTGTGCTTGTGTTGGGTGTAATGCACATGGGATGAATAAGATATGTTCTCTGTTCTTGAGCTATCAATAACTGCATTGTGTTTATATTTGCATAAAAGTATGAGTAATATGTTTCTATGGGAATAAAACAGAAAGAAGCGATTAATCCTGCCTGTGTGTAGTCTACAAAATAGACAGGAACATTTGAGCTGGGTTTTGATGAATGAGTAGGAATTTCCCATGTGGATATGATGCAGAAGGAGTCTGTTCTTTAACTGCGTAGTGCATGATTTTTGTATAAGATGGAGCCACTGGGTTCACAGAGTGTGATATCACCCTTGGCTCTGCCTTCTCATTTCATAGATGGATGACCAAAGAGAGGTACACTGGTATTCATTTAGGTGCTTTCATTTCCAAAACACAGAAGCCTTAATGCAAACTGGCTTAAATAATAAAAAAGATTGTTTCATCTCATTGAAAAGCACAGAATCAGGGCTGACAAAAGGTGAAATTTGATTCATTGACTCAACAGCATTACCAAGGACCTGGTTTCATTTCCTCTTTCTGTTCTGTCTTATGCCATGGTTTCTTCATCAGAGAGTGACTCCTTTTAGGGACCTAAGAGGGCCAATGGAGTACTTGAGAATGATATACTTCCTTGCTCATACCCAACAAGAAGGAGATGATGTGTCTGTGCCAGCAAAAGATCTGAAGGTTACTCTGGTTGGACTGCTTTGGGTCACATGCCCATGCCTGAGCCAATCATTGTTGTCACAGGACAGAGAACAGTGATGGAGTCAGTTCCCTGGAAACTCATGGATCCCCAAATAGAATTTTTGGAACTGATGGCAGGAGGAAGTAGATGACTGATGTTGGGAAGGCATCCATTGATGGGTAGGCTTCAAAGCACTATCCCATTTGTATATTTTCTCTTTTGAGGGCAGTAGGGTATCTGTGACCTTTAAGCTTGTCAACTTGATTGGATTGGGAGCTGTCCAGAAAATTAGTAATGCATACTTTTTGCTATGTCTGGATGGGTCATGGAGGCATGATTTGGGGGTTTGTATCTGGTCCCTAGCCCCTTCCTCTCAGACACTGTTCCCCTGCTTTGCTGCCTAGCTGCTGTGAACTGAATATCTTTGGTCTGCCACACCCTTCTGCCATGATGTTTCTGCCTTGGAGCTACCAGATCAAGGACTGAACCCCCTCAAACCATGAGCCAAATTGTAGCTCTTTACCTTTGAATTGTGGGTGCTGGGTATAGTGTCTCAGCAACAGGAAAGTTACTAATATAATAGCATATGCCTCTGGCACATAGCCATTAATGTTTGGTCTGTGAAACTTCAGACTCTAAGCTTTACCTTAGGTAATGTAACTACTGAGCTCCTTCTTTTCTCTTTGTAGCCTCTTCCTAGTTTGTCCCCTGGGTAAATTTGCTTTGTACTGAGATAACCATTCTTTGTCAGCATATGATGAACGTGTGCACAGACAGGTACTGGGCATGACTGCATAAGAATCACACAGAAAGATCTAGAATTTATGGCAACTAATATCTTAGACCCCTTGCAGAATGCCTTGCTTTAAAGAGGGCAGCAGATCTAATGCAGCATTTTTGGAAGCTCTTTCCAGCCTCCACAGATACTAGACTCCTCACTTCCTGCTAAGGTAATCACATTCATTTTCACTCATGGAAGAGCAAAAACGGGCTTTGCGAGATGCCTTGCCCTGATGAAAGGAAGAAATAACCTGAGGGCATGAGCTAGTGGTGGCACATTATGTGTGGATCATGATGAGACAGGCTGACTCAAGGAATGGCTGAGGAGCTGGGAGGCAGGCGGGCCTGAGCGTCAAGTTGGGACACTGCAGTAACCATGAGGGTGAAGAGTACCCTTTGCAACCCTACTGCCTGAGTTATATTCGGCCTGTTTATGAGCTGGCCGGGGTTCATTCCCTAGTCTTTCCATACACAAGGTCTAGTCTAAGTTTAGTCTTTGATTCAGAGGATTGTTTCCTGATGTTTCTATTGACCTTTGGCTTCTAGTTATTTGGGAAGGTAATGGCCATTACTTTGGGCCTCACTAGTTTCATTTGTAAAGTTTGCATACAATTTATACCCATATCTTGTAGAGGGTTATTGTGAGGATTAGATGAGTTAATCCTCATTTAAATCATTAACAACTTATATATAACTATAACATAATTATTTAACTATTATTGACAATAATTATATATGCAGTGACTTCACATGCATATATATGTACATATATACATCTCGTAGGTTTATCATAAGCCTAGAGGCATTGTATATATATTATCTGCCAAACAGCAGATACTTGATAAATATAGCTATTATTAATAATACCTATGTAGATTGAAATTTTTAATAACAGTGGAATCCATCTGAATTGATCTGTACAGTTTCTGGTGTGTTGGTTACCAGTACTGTCCCTCTTGTTCCTGCATCCCTTTGCGATGGGCTCTTCCTCTTGCCTAGGGATGTCAGGGAAGGACCACATGTCTTCCTCAGGTCTTATGGACAGGTAGTCATTGTAAGGGTAAGGGCATAAAACTGTGGTGAGGAGATCCCTCCTCTAGGGCTGGTTCTGCCCTTTCTCTTCTTCTATTCTTGAGGCTTCCCAGTTATTTGTCAGAGCCTCGTTTGAGATGTGTGTGCTTCTCATCCTTAATATCCTGAGTGCCCCATTAATCTCTTTTAAGCTTCATGAAAAATACAAAGGCCTGGATTACAAATTGTCACCGAGTTCTAATTTTGCATTCGGGGGACTGTTTTCCATGGATGTGAAGAGACTGATACTTCTCATGTAACAATTGACTTTCCGCCTTAATCAGGGAGCTGTAGCTTCCTGAATTACCAACCAGTTTACAAGGTTGCACCTGTATCGTGCCTCTGAGTAAGTCTGTCCCTTTGGTGTTTCTCTGTCTTCATGTTTTCTTCTTCCAAATGGTTTTCTACAATAGTGCCCAAAGTAGGTGCAAGGAGATATCTTTCGTAAGACCATAGAGCAGCAAGAAACCTAGAATTTCTGGTTACCTGGTATTCCTGAGACCTTGTCCACAAAACAGTGTTCATCCAGAAGGGGCAATATTTGTTTTGTGGGCACACACATGCACACACACACCCATCATGATCATCAATCATCATCATCATCAGTCATCATCATCATCATCATCAACATCATTCTCCAGTTTTGAAATTTAGATTTAGTTTACTCTTTAATATGGTAGCCACTAGTCACATGTTATTCTTTAAATGAAATTCCAAGTTCATTCCTCAGTTTCACCAGCTACATTTCAAGTACTCAATAGCCACATATGGTTAGTGGCTACCATTTTGGAAAGCAGAGAGAGAGAACATTTTCATCAACACCTAGCATGGAGGAGAGGAGCAGGGCAGCTGGCATGCAGTATCACAAACCAACAACTAAATATTCTTCTTTCTTAGCTCTTTGCTTGTATTTCCATTGCTATTTCCAAAGGACACTTATTCCAGGAGAAATGAGAGGCTATTGTTTCCTAGCACCAGCATTCATTGAAGATAAGATTTTTCCATCTTATAATGTATGTCAATGCATGTTTTGTTACTTAACTTGAACTCTACACTTGGACAACATACAGTATATTTTTCTACCGATTGGTAACTGGTGTGGGTGTGTCCAGAGTCAGTGTAGAAGAACTTTGTATGAAAGAGAGTTCAAGAGAATGATTGAAAGGGCCAGGGATATAGCTCAGTGACACAAGCAGCTACCTGGCAAGGTCAAGGTCCTGAGTTCAACTCCTGGTACCAGAGAGAGAGACAGAGAGACAGAGAGAGAGAGAGAGAGAGAGAGAGAGAGAGAGAGAGAGAGAGAGAGAGAACTATTCAACACATCACCTGCCAATCAGAACTGGTTAAATGCTTTTAAGTGTTCCTATCCAATCTGAATGTTAAAGTTTCTGACTCTGGACCCTCTGGTGGACCAATCTGCTTTGGATAACCCCATCAAGCAATTCATCTTTGAAAAGCATACACTAGAAATGACTGGAAGAACAGACTTGCTTTGGTTAAGACTTGGCTGCTGTTTGTTGCTGTCGTATTATGAAATACTAGTAGATTACTCAGTGGCAAGAAATCAGAAGAGATGACTATTGCAAGAAACCTATGGATTTCTTGGGAACTCTTCAGACTGAGTTTTGAGAGTGACTCATGAAGTCATTTTGCAGAGTTCAGTGCGTGGATTCATATGAGGGCTCTGGATTCTTCAGTCCTTGTGGGAAGGGAAAAGCAGAGGATGGCACTGGCTGTCTGAGCTGACAAAGTGAGTGGAGCAGCACTCCCTGAGATCTGAGATCAGTGTGACAAGAGCATGGTGCAGCCAAGGGCTGTCCTGCCCATCTGGCTTATCTGGTGGTGTTCAGAGCCTCTGGTGAGTATCCAGGTCATGGTGTCCTAAGTCATCTGTGGCCAGCTTACCACACAGGCTGGAATCTGGCAGAGAAGCTTTGTCAAGATTTCCAGAGGCCAGAATCTTTGAACAACAAGATAATTTCCCCTAATATCCTTGCAGTCTTGAGTTCATTATAGCATCCTGGCAATTTCAGCCCATGTCAGGGGTCATCTTTTGATGCCCTTTGACCTTTATTCCTTTCAGAGTTGACTGGTGCCATGAAGATGAGCATTTCTTCATTATTGTTTCTGAAAAAGTTCTTTAAAGATTTGCAGTACTCTCAACATGTCTTAGAAATTAATGGAATGGCTTCTTGTATTTTTGCAGCCTTCTGGATGGAGTCTTCCGGAAGCCATGTCTCAGTGGTTTTCAAACTCTTTTCTTTGATGCTTCAAAATCTTTGTTTAAATGACATCCCAGCTGTAGCATAGAAAACAGTGTAGCTGGAGGAGCTCAGCCCACTGGACCTCTGCTCCTTCCCCCACAGCCCTCCTCCGGCAGCTGAGTCAGCTCCTGAGTCACCAGTGAGCAAGACTTGTCCTGCGCATCATCCATTCACCAGGTTTGACTGTGAGGTCATCACAGTGAATGGGGGCTGCATCTTAGGAAAGGGAGGCCACTGAAGAGGAGAGAATGTCCCCTCCAGTGCCATGCCTGGTCCCGCAATCTGTAATGGCAGGATGTAGGGGATCAAAGTCATCCGAAGTCATTGGTGGGTAAGGACTGGAATCTTGGTAGGACCTGAGTCTGTTTCTCAATAAACTTGACTTTTTCATTTTATTGACTTCCTAGGCAGAATTAGAATTACCTTGTACCAGTCTTTCTGCACAGCTTGTCTGGAAAGTAGCTCTGTGCACCACTCAGGGATGCAGCTCAGAAGACCTCCAGGCTCCTCCAGCCCTTCTTGCTTTGCAAACTCAGCTGAGTAGCCTGGAAGCCTCTGAATGAATCAGTCTACACCCCAGGTTTGAGGTCCTGTTCACTCAGCCTCTCCTGCCATGGCTGGAATTAGTGTCAACAGATGCATTTTGTTCTTGAACAAGGATATACATTTGCACTTTGAAAACTCATTTGCTTTAGACTCTGTGTCATGTTCCAGGTGCCTCAGTATTTGCGCCTGTGCAATGACCACATACATCATTTATGTAAGACTCACGGGAAGATTAAAGTTTCTAAGAAAATAAAGTTCCTATAAAATAAATTTGCAACAGCAAATTTTCCCAAATAAATGTGGATCTTAGACCTAGAGAGTTGGAATGACTTGCTTTTCATCTCATAGAGAACTACCCCCATACTCTGTAACATGCCATCCCTGAAACAAAGGGAACCAATGCCGAGCCTCTGACTCACCTTGGCTAATGGTTTTCAAATTGACAGCACATACAAAAAAGTTACTGAATGTTTTCTTATAAAGTCAGAATCCCTTTTCTAACCTTGCTTTCCCTGATGACTCAGCCAGTGGGCTGGAGCAACTTGCTGAGTCCCAGAGTTACCATATTGTAGAAATGGGGTGATACTTTCCTTTAGCCCAATCAGAGAGGATGGGGGAGTGGCTTATACCATTCAAACTGCAATAATACGAACAACAGAAATTTATTCCTCACAGTTATGGAAGCTGAAAGTTCAAGATCAAAGTGCCGGCAAGTTCCGGGTCTGGTGGGGGTTAACTTTCTATTTCCTAGATAACACCATGCTCTGTCATCACAGAGTGAAGGGGACAAGCTACTCCTCCAGGTCTGGGATTATGCTCATGATCCAATCACCTGCAAAGGCCTGGCTTTCTAATCTAACCACACTGATGATGGTATTTCAACATATGAATGGGGGAAGGGGAACCACAAACATTCAGATCATATCATGGAGAATTTCGGAGATTGCATTGAGGAAGTGATTGCAGAGCAAAAAAACTCCTCAAAGACCAATGCAATCTTAATAATCTTTTGAAAAGCTGGCCTGATTTTAGAATTAGCTTCAAGGAATTTAGTGCCAGAGTTTTGATTTTCTCAGAGAGAAAGCAAGAGGGAAAGGATGTTGCTTTTCCATGGAATCCAGCACTTTCTTTGCAAGGCTAGCAATGCAAAGATGTGCCCCAAAGAATAGAGGCAGCCTATCCTAGCAACGGAAGCACTTAATTTTGTCTAATTGTGGCAATTTCTAGGAGTCATTAGGAAATTCAGCAGCTAATGAACATGGCCCCCTTCTGTCAAATCCCAACTGGAATATTCAACTTTCTTTTTTGTATACTTATCAGCTAAGGGAATTAAGGAAATATATTTCTGGAGTCTGTTGGCAATAACAGCAGAGAAATAAAAACTTCCTTTTCTTTCTCACAGAATGGATCCTATCAGCCCAAGTGGATTACTTACCTGTGATCAAAGGGCTCTTGGTTCCCAGCAGGTTCTAAACTGGGTTTCTGCTTCCCTGGACTCTGCTAAGCTGACCTCCTTTCCTTGGTCTCACCTCTTCCTGGGACCCTTGTAGTCATCCATTCAGCCTATGGCTTGTGGCTGTTGAACTCTGTAGGCAGACATACTTCTACTGATCTGGCCCAGAGGACAAAAGCCATAGGGTAAGGGAACCTGACTATTCACTTTTCTTTTCTCTCTCCTTTTTGCCTGTATTTAGTGCTGTGAGCACTAAATATTCTATCTAAAGGGCTTAGATATGCTCCTTCTCAAATCATATTTCTGGTGACCCTCAAAGCTTGGGAAAGGCTCCATACTCATTCAGGCTTTTGATAGTTTCCACTCAAGTTGAAGATCCAGAGTTAAGGACCAGTTTGTTTATCCCAGGGGTTACCAGGGACTAGAATGCTGGCTTTCTCCTTAGCATAGTTTCTGAACTGTAATACCTTCTGTACGTGTTAGCTATTATGAGCAGTAGTGTTTAGTTATCATTTGCTGAAAGCATTTAACAACATGCTAAGTGTTGTTATTGTCTTTTCTTCATGTCATAGAGCACAGGATAATATAAGAATTTTACCTTGGGTGAAAGATCACAAAGCAGCATTGTTTTGTTTAACAGTTCTTAAGAGGAAAATGCAATTGTTTCTGATTTGTAGTGGAGGAAGGTGAAGCTTGCCTGAGCAATAAAGGGATCAGCCCCAGTCACACAGCACATACAAGACCCAGGCCCATGGCTACTGGCTCCCAGCCCACTATGCCCAAGCATCTTTGTAGAGCTACTCATGGCCAAGCTCCTGATGGGGACCCAAAGACCTGAGCCTCATCTTAGCCCTGGTAGAAGGCACCTTCCATAGTGATTTTCTTTTTTTTATAGTAAAGGGAGAGCTGAGTCAAAAATCCTAATTCCAGGTTACTTCACTTCTCTGATCTCCACTCTTCTATTTTATAAAATAGTGATAGCAATACCCACTTCTCATGAGTACCCTGAGGCTTAAGGATATAACATACGCAAGTTCCAGTGCAAAACTTGGCATACAATGAGTGTTCCTTGAGCTTCACCTATAATAACATGTGGCAGGCTTCATGCTAGGGCGCTTTCCAGATGTGATCTCATGTAACCTTTGCCCCACTGCCAGGAGGTGAGTACTCTTCATTTATTAGATGGAGAAACAGAAGCTCTGTGGAATTAAGTGACTTGCTAAAAGTCATAAAGCCACAGACTGGAACACTGAGATTCAATCCCTGGCAACCTGACTCTATGGAAACGCATTTGGCCATCCTCTTCTTTAGAGACATGCTAGATGAAGACAGAATTTGTACATGGGCACTTTTCATAGTGAGCAGGACCCTTGTCATTGGGTTTCCAATCATGTCTGTGCTGGGCAGTGCTGTCACTTGGGCCTGAGGACCATGGTTTTGACTCCAGAGAATACAGCAGAAATTGGGTTCAGTTTTGCCAGGAAGATTGCACCAGCTGAACTGTTGGGTCTAATACTTCAAAGAGCGGTTTCTCATCCCTATGTGTGCGCTTGGGCAGCCAAGGTCTGTCCACACACATGACCCCATGCCCTCAGTGAATCTGTTTATTTAACAGTCAAGGTGACTAAACCGACTTTCCTGGCAGAGTGGTACCCAACCAGTCTTGTAGCTGACAAAACCCATGGCATTACAGGACGCTACAAGAACACATCTGAATGCGTTTCTAATCTGCATTCTCCATGTTAACTCTAGTGAACAACTTTAAAACTGCAGATGCCCTTCCTTCTGAGGGACAAGAAGCAAATCAAATGACTGAGGTAGTAGTCGTGAGATGCTTGAGTTAAGAGGGAGGGGAAGAAAAGGAGAGTCTGAGATTATTAACATGTTTTTCCCACTAGGTTGACTTTCAGAATCAAGGGTAAGAGCTAAGGGGGCTATTAAAGGGTATTGATTTGGATGTGAAGAGCAGTTGGAATGTTTTTGTTTTCCAGTCATGAAAGCACACTTGGTTTGCATGATTGGGTTTTAAATTGCTCAGTGGAACATCAGTTGGTGCTGGCCTGAATCTGTGAAGCCTCACAGCTCAGTAAGCATGTTTGCTGCAGTGCTCTTCATTTCAGGGTTCCCCAGGGGGTGAGGAGCAGCAGCCTTCACTGTTCCATGAAAGCTCTTTCCCCCAATGTCTCTGTGCTACCTTCCTGGGTTCAAGGCTCAGGGAAGCATCCTTGTAGGGGATGGGAATACAGATGCAAGATCAGTTGGTATGTGAATGTGTCCAAGATTTAGGTGGCCTATGGATGTGGAGCCATATGCCACCTGGAAGTTGTGGAAGGGTTGAAGGTGGAGCCAAGGTAGGTAGGGGGATGGAGATCCCTTATGCGTTCATATAGTCAGAATGTAGTAAGCAGTAACTGGTATTCCAGGCATTGTTCTAGGCATGAGCACAGAGCCCTCATCAATGGGGTCAAGTGGAAGCACACAGTCATGTCACAGATGCTGAACCATGGTAGTAGCCTGGTGCAAAGGGGAGGGGGGTGTTTGATTGGGAGTCTAAGAACTGTGTGGATGACGACCTTTTCCGTAATTTCCTACTTTGGCTCTTCTCCACTCTGCCAATGCAATAGGGAAAGTCCTTCTTTCCTTCCATTTTTCCTGTCCTAGCATCTATAAATTGGTACTTCAGGATATGTATTTTGCCTTTGCCCTTTGGGACACAAGCATGAAATCCATCATTTCATTTGTGATTCAATTTTGGGAAGATCGAGGCCTTCTGGATCCTCTAAGCAAGAAATCCTGCCTTCTGAATCAGTGATTTATCTTTTTTTTTTCCCCTAAGTCCATGATCTCAGATCAGGAAGCACGCCCTGGCAAAGGTAGAGCTGGGTGGAGAGGAGTGCTTGTAAGTGCTGGGTGTGTGACAGGTCCCACAGACAGCAGGAAAGATGTGAGAGTTCAACTGTGTGAAGACTTTTGGGCCATATGTGGCATCAGAGACTCAGGAACAGGTGAAGAAAAATAGCCCTGGGGAACAAGGCAGGAAACCAAGGCAGCCATTCATTCATGATTCACACCTTCAACCAACAAACCCTAAAAAAAACAGAATCTGGAAGCAGACTGCCTCTTTTTAAATCATGGGTGTTTTATTTATTATTTTTGCAACATCGACTGGCTGAATTCTTCGCTGTGTGTCAGTTTCCTCATTTGTAAAATGGGAATAATCAAGCATAATAAAAGGAGGATGCCATGAGGACTCAAAGAGACTGACAACCATGTGTATTTGTTATTAGTATCATTTTACTTATGTTTTGGTGTCCTTAGTGTGTTGCATGGCATTGGTTTGGTGTTGGGAATTTAGGCAGTAGGCTTTATATTCCAGGGGAAGAGTCAGGTTATAGAAAAGCAAGGAAATCAGTTCATATTATACATTAAGATAGCGATAAGTGCTACGTAGGTAATGAAAGAAGTTGGCAGGAATGAAGTGATTATGAAGGAGAACTGTTGTGGTTTGTGATGTTCTCCCAAAGCCTCATGCGGTCATAGGGCTTTTTCACTGGTGGCTGAATCCTGAGTGTGTAATAATGGGATTAAGAGTGTATGCTTGGTAAATCAGTCCACTGATTGGTTTGACATAGTTCTGGCTAGGATTAAGGGTGTGAGTGCTACATCCACTCTAGGGTGGGTAACCTGCATATAATATAAGGGACAGAAAGAGTCTTATCTCCCTCTCCCTTGTTGATTTTGCTACCTTGTTCCGTGAATCGTTCTCCTGTGAGTTGCCTCTCTGCCATGTGTCACTTTGCCTCGGAACCAGCTAACTATGGACTGAAACCTCTACCAACTATGAGGCAAATAAACGTTTCCTCCTTTAACTTTGGGCATTATTTTGTCTCAGCAACAAGAAAAGTAACTAACACAAGAACCAGTAATACCTACAGAAGACAAGGGAACAGAGACAACCGGCAGGGCTCAAAAAGGTTATTCTGTTGAAAACCATGAAGTAAGCAAGTGTTCAGAATTAAGGAGAGAGAGGAGAGAGGAGAGGGAGAAAGTGAGAGAACACAACGGAACTCCCGGAGCTTCCAAGAGAGGCAAACAGCGTGAGCAGCCCAAAATAAATACTTTTTAAATAAGATTGATTCTGGGACCAAATAAGCTTCAAAATAATTGTTTCTCCTGGGAATGCATCATTACGGGTCACAAATGAATTCATCTTTTTATGTTTTTCAGCACCAAATGTCCTTGATAGATTTATTAATTCTCCTTTTTGCCTCACTTCTTTCACCTGATCCCATCACCTCCTGTTGAATTGAAATTAAGGGCCATTTACAAGGAAAAACCTATTAACTCCCTGATTGTAGATTCCTTGCTTTCCATTCAGCCTGGCTAGCTTCTTCCTCATAGGGTGTGAGCCTTTGTGCATCTCTGCTGTCTCTATTAGTGTCTCCTTTGGGCATGCAACCACGGCAGTAAGGCTCACCGAATATTCCAGGTGCTCTTGTGCACTTCTCAGTTCCTATGAGTAGGCAGGACATGGAAACTGTAAGTCACTGTTGAGTTGCAGCAAGGATCTCACTAGGGATGGTTCAGTCTCCTGATGGTGCTGGGCAAGATGGCAGAACTTCCGCCTACTGGTCTCTGAAGTGGCTGGTGGAGAAGAGTTCCTCCCTGTGTTGCTGGGTCTTTAACTTGATGGCTTTGCAAGGGTCTCTTGACTGGTTCCTGTATTTTGTAGGCAATTGAAAACCTCTTAACATATATATTATTCAGTCTTGGGTAGACCCGCTCCATAATCTTTTTTTCTGGTATGTAAACTTAACTTTTCTCCTTTCTAAAATAACTTCCTGCCCTGGTCACTTGGACTTCTGGGTTTGTTTTCTTGAATATATTTGCCATTCTCTGAAATTGTCTAACTTTTACATTTATGTATAATTTGTTTTCCCTCATTGCTTTATACTTCACTGTGTCCTCAGTGACTAGAATGGCACCTGGCAAAAAGAAGGTGCCTGATAAAGATGGTAGTAAATTAATGAATGGATTCTCATCACTCTGGGGCCTTCCCTCTGCTGTGATTAGGATGATGAACTTTAGAGCCAGACTGTCCAGGCTCCAAAACAAATTACTACCTATGTGACCTTGGATAAGTTAATCTCTGTGCCTCAGTGTCCTGTTTGTAAAGCCAGTCAGTACATATGGCATGAGCAGATTAAAGGAGTTAATATATGTAAAATCCTCCCAAAAGTGTTTTTCCTTCATAGGGAGGGCCAGGGAGGAATTGCCCTTGTTACCACTCGAAAAGAAACAGAGGGACTGGCCCCTTTGGGCCTTCAGTAACTGGGCTCCCCAAGACCCAGGAAGGCAAGGCTACACCAGTTTTTAAGCTGTGGGGGCATAGAGGGTGGGGGATAAAAGGTTCCCTTTCAGGGTTAAAGCTCTCTGAAGTCTGGTGAATCCCTGTCCCCTTAAGGCTTTGTCCTTACCAGCCCTTCAGCAATATTTCCATAATTTTATTAAAAATCAATGCATACTGGCCAAAGTGAGTGACACTTCCCAAAGATGGTGCTTTGCTATGCTCCTCCAGGCATGGAACACTTTTCATTTATGTGCCACCTCGTGATGGGCCCAATCATAGGCTCACACATTAGCTTCTGATTACAGCTTTGTTGAGTTTCTCTTGACAGGAAGGAAATGAATTTACCTCGTGTCACCTCTGTAGTTTGCAAGCAGCCCTGGCTTCTGATAATAGCACCTTTCATGTTTTCTTGTTTTTCTAAGGAGGAAGCCATTCTTATGCTGGCCACTCCAGGCCTGAGTCTGGAGGTGAATTTGAGCCGATCCTTGTAGGGACCTGGAGAGGTGTGGAGCTTGTAGGGACCTGGAGAGGTGTGGAGCTCAGCCTGCAAGGGTTGGAGGCCATTTGTAAAATGGGGTTAGTAGCAGCAGTTACCTCTCAGGGTTGATGTGAAATTAAATGAAGAAATATATGCAAAGCCCTTAGCACAGTGCCTGGCATAGGTGTTTCTAATTATTAAAAGGTGCTTTAAAAATATTTTTGTTATTGCTGTTGTTAGGAAATGGGCAGAGTCTGGAGTTCAAATATGTCTTTGCCTTTTAGCACATGTGATCTTGGTCATATCGCATCAGCCCTGTGGGCCATTTGTGAAATGGGTGAAGATGATTCCTTGGAGCAGCTGAAAGGATTTCTGTGTGTTAGCCTGCGATAAGCTCTGGGAAGAGCTTGGCACACATTCTCCTCATGGTGCTGGACAAGATGGCAGAACGTCCATCTTCTTGGGCCCTGAAGTGGGGATAACTCTTAGCGGCTCCTGATAAATGTTGGGTAGCTGCCTGCCTAGCTAAAGGGCAATGGGATGCTGTGGGGCCGCCAGTGGTAAGAGGGAGGAGTACCAAGGTAGGTTGGTGTTAGAACAGAAGTCTTGCACTCCATTTGGAGCTGTGAGTTTCCGAAGATCACTTGTCTCTGATTATACCAGATTTCACATTGTGCTAAGGAATGGTTGAGTAAACCAGGCAAGGATGCAGGAAGGATGATAAGGATAGGTCTCAAAGCAGGGTGATTGCTGGCCATTGTGGAATATGCTTGTAATTCCAGGACTCTGGGAGACTGAGGCAGAAAGATTTCAAGTTCAAGTCTAGCCTAGTCAATTTAGTGATCTAGTGGAATCTTGTCCCAACATTTAAAAAAAATGAGCTGAGGATGTAGGGTTACTATGAAGGCTCTAGGTTCAATCCCTAGTACCAAAAAAAAATGTGGCTGGTAAATCTGGTGAAGAAGAGTCATCATTTGCATAAGGGTCACCATTTCTCTCCATTGAAACCTCTGTCCTTCAGCAGGAAGCCACCCTGCTCCTTCCCCTCCCTATCACCACGATTTTGAGGCCAAGAAGGGCTTCTCTTGAATTGGGAGACTGCAGGAGTCCATGACTCCTTTTCTGAAAAATAAAAAAACCAACCTTCCTTTAACCATTTGTTTGGAGTTATATGCTTGTCTTAGTTACTTTACTTGTTGCTGAGACAAAATCCTGGTGTCCAAAGTTAAGGGAGGAAATGCTTATTTGATTTATGGTTTGGAGAAGTTTCAGTCCATAGTTGGCTGGCTCAAAGACAGGTGGGGCTGGCAGAGAGGCATTGCAGAGGAAAAACTGTTCACATAGCAGAAGATAGCAAAAGCAAGCAAGGGAGAGAGAGAGTCAGGGCAAACCTCTTTCTGTCCTAATATTGTATGCAGGCTACCTGCCCTAGGGCAGGTGAAGCACTCAAGCCCTTAATTCCAGCATTAAACTGTGCATCAATCACTCACTCTAGATTCAGCCACCTCCAAAGAAACTCTATGACTGCACGAGGTTTTGATGGTGCAAAAGTCTATTTGACCGTAGGAGCAGTAGCCAGGCTTCTCTCACTTATGGCTGTAGGGGTCGAGTGCCTGGATCATTGAGCATTCTGAATCCAATTTTTGAGAACAAATTTTTTAGGCTGCCACCATTCTGGAACATGGTGCTCTGTGACTTTTTCTTCTTTTTTCTTTCAAAACAAGTCTTTCACTACTTCAATTTAGAGGCTGCAGAGTGGAGCCTGCTGCTTCTTGTGATGTCCTCAGGCCATCTTTTTTATTCTCCTGTTCCTTTTCAGCAGACAAGATCTGCTCTACTCTATCTTTGCAGTCCACAACTTTACTGGAGTTTTCTTTCTGGCCAGGCTCACAATGTTTTAAATCATTCTTCTGGGCTTTTTGATCTTGATTCTCAACATATATCTGGCTAAAAGCCCCCAACAGTAGCTGTGGCATTGCTGCAACATTAGACTATCTTGAAATTTCTTCTGCCATGTTAATTAGTCTGCTACCTTTAATCTTAGTCTCAAGCAAAATGCAGACAGGCTTTCTGCCACATTGTCAGAAGTCCAACAGCCAATGAAGTCCTTCCCAGCAGAAACCTCTGGAGCCTAGTCTTTACTGGCATGATTTCTATTAGCATTTTGGTACCAAATTCTGTGTTAGTTACTTTTCTCGTTGCTGAGACAAAATACTCAATGTCCAAAGTTAGGAGAGAAAAGATTTATTTGTCTTACACTTTGCAGAAGTGGCTTGACAGAGGGACGTCCCAGAAGAGAAACAGTTCACATGGCAAAAAGTTAGCAAAAGCAAGAGAAAGAGAGAGAGACAGAGAGACAGAGACAGAGAGAGAAGGAGAGGAGAGAGAGGAGAGCAGAGGAGAGGAAAGGAGAGGAGAGGGGAGGGGAGGAGAGAAGAGGAGAGGAGAGGGAGATGGGACATACCTCATTCTGGTTCTGTCCCTTATATTACATATAGGCTATCCACCCTACCCTTGATCCCAGCATTAGTGTCCCATGAATCATTCACAAACTCTAGATTCAGCCACCTCTAAAAAACCCTACAATCACATGAGGCTTTGGAGAGACATCTAGACAAAAATCATAACAGTGCTGTTTGACTTTTAAACTAACCACATTTCCTGTCCTCAGTTAATTCCCAGTGTCAATGTTGGCTTGCTTAGGAGAAGTCCATCAAGGGACCAGTAAAGTTCCTGAAATCTCTTCTAATTTGATCTGATTTCAGACTCAGGGTGAGTAGAGAACAACTTCTGGGTAGTTTTCTGTCCTGGGCATTAAGGGAGGTGTATCTGGGAGATTTCACTCTCAAAGGAGCCCACTGTGGGACTGAGCTTCCTTGAAGTTGGAGACTAAAGTTTGAGGGTCCCTTCTTGGTCCCCTGAGCCCAATGCCTTGACAGCTGCAACAGGAACTCTTGATCCCACAGAAGCCCTGTGCTGCTGTGTTTCTATAGCTAACATGTGTTTCAGAAACTTGGGACAACTAAGTGAATTGCTGTGACCCTCCATGTGAAAATGGATAGGACTGGGAGGTGGGGGAGCAGGTGCCAGAGATGGAGACACATGCAAGAGATGGAAAAACAGAGTAGAGAGATAGAGAACTGGGTGGTGGTCGTGGGGCAGAGAGAAGATTCTTAGAAAAAACAGACAGAAAAAAAAAAACAGGTGAACTCACAGAAGGATGCAGACTTGTAAAGGGAAAGCAGAACATTATCATGTTGGCTAATAAGCATCAAGAATGAAGCATGTGCCAGGTGCTGAGACATGGGCCCTTGACATACTTTCTTCCATCTTTGTGACAATCCTGTGGAATAAATTTGAATGCCTGTTTCATTTTATGGTATAAATATTGGACGTTCAGAAAGGTGAAGTCTCTAGTCTATGATCACACAGGTTTTTTTTGGGGGGGAGTCAGGTTAGAACCTATGTCCACTGACTTGTGGTTAGGCCCCCTGCAGAGAGACGATGACCCGGGACCTGAAGTGTGGCAGGGCATTTCAGGTCCCCTGCACCTTGACATTGAGAGGCACAGATGTTCCATTTTATAGTCAAGATGTTTGTGCAAAGAGATCCCAGAAAAGGCAGAAGGGTGTTACACCTCCCCTTCTTGACTTCTGTGATGTTAGGATGCTTAGGGTTGCAAGTAACAGAGAAAAACATTTTTCCCCACAAGACGTCTAGATGTGGATGCTTACTGATGCAAGATTAGCTGCTGTATTATATCAAGGTTGACATCTCTATTCTAGATTCTCTCAACTTACGGTTACAAGCTGGATGGGCAGCCTCAGACTTTGGGTGTATTTCAAGATAGAAAGAAAAGGGGAAGGGCAACGTTGGAGTGAGCTGTCCCCTCATCCTTATCAGACCATGTGCATGGCCATCTTTTCTATAGCTGCAAGGGAGGCAGGAAGGTGGCTAACTTGGATTTTTGGCCTTCAAAACAGGCAGACTGGGAACCCTCGGGGTGAGACAAATGCAGTTTTTACCCATATTTCAACAAACCAGCCTAAGCCCAGACCCATGAAAGCCTCACCTGGGGAAGAGAGCACTTTGTTCAGCTGGAAGCTGCAGGCACACCCTTGACGAGAGGTGCTACAGACACACTCTTGTCATGGCACAAGGTGCTGTTCTGAGTTGAACCTGGACACAGGGAGGTGGGGGAGGGGTGTGCCCAGCTCTTTCCGTCATGGTGTTGCTAGAGACGGGATGAAAACAGTCCCATCTGTCCTGTCTGGAAACTAAGATTGGCGTCTCTCAGCTCTCGGGTGCCTGCTCTCCTGGCAACTGTCTGCATGGCTCCCCTCCCAGGGGAGGAAGCAGATTCTGCCAGCGAAGGAGCAGAGAGGCCTGGAAGGGGGTGAGGGAGGAAGGGATAAGAATTTGACAGAATTGTCTAAAATATCATCTTCTTGACTTGGAAGAGACAGGAGAGAAGCAGTGGAAGAGATGGATGACAAGAGGCTCAGCTGAGGTGGGCATGAGTGCACTTGCCTATGTTTTGATTGGAGGTGTCTTTGACCAAAGATTCTCAACTGTCTTTTCATTAATGTCCATGCATTAGGGCTTTGTAAACATGTTTTTCTCTCTAATCATCCTCCCATAAGATTTTATTACCACAGATAGAATTTACGTCTGTTTATATATTGTATGTGTATCTGTGCTGCTACATTAAAGGAATAAGATGGTTTTTTTCTTTGCTCAAGTACCAGTTTTTCCCACTTAGGGAGGCATGCAGTGCTCATTGATTTTGCATGCATTAAACACATCTCTGGGCTCATCTGGTCTTCTCTGGGGAGGGAAGAACTGGCGCCTCTCTCTAAGATCACCCTTCTTGTGCAGGAGAGCTGGGAGGAGTCTCTTGTTTCTTAAGCACCTATTATGTTCTAGGCACCAAGATGGGTGCTTCAGATTCATCTGCTCATGATGCTCATGGTGGCTGCGATGGTCAGAGTGGAGGTCCGATTTTATCAATGAGGCTACTAAGATTCAGGTTTCCACCCCTGCTCAGAGAGTCTCTCCTTGTCCCGATGAACAAGCTAACACTGCTCCGGTGATGGGCTGGGTAGGTGTCAGATGGGTTCAGCAGAACCAGATGGGCTGGAGGCTGCAGAGACACTTCCCAGAGGATTTGGGATGTGAACTGGACCCTAACGGAGAATGAGGCACAGACAGGGACACAGAGGTCGTTTGAACAGGCGATACCACAACAGCAAAGTCTTGGGACCTGTAAGGGATGCTGGCTGGATCTGAGGACACTCATTTTCAGAGCAGGGTGAAGCTGAGGCAGAGCTGACTTAGGGGAAGCAGAAACCTTGCTTATGCTATGGGCTGTGTATCATGCGACACTGAGCTAAGGATCCAGCCCAAGTATACTTAGCACCATTCCCCTAAGGTAAAAGGCAGCGTCACAGGTTAGGACAGGAGATGGAGACATAAAAGGCAGGAATCTAGGGTTCCTAACTCAGGGCTTCTAAAGACAGAATGATCTTTTCAGAGTATCCCCGTGGAGGAAATCTTAGAATGAACGCAGAGTCTGTGACCGAAAAGTGATGAGATCTCATTGCCTTTCCACACCTAATATCCTCCTGCTAGCTCCCCCTCCCCCTACAGCTGCTCAGCCGCAGCGCTTCCGGTGTGACTTATCAGGAAGGGTGTGTTCCAGAAACAAGCACCTCCCGTGCCCCCTGCCCTTCTCAGTAGGTTTCTGCAGCAGCAAAGTTGCATTCCCTGTTCATGCTTCTTGCTCCGCTCAGGTTATACTGAAACCCAGGCTTCTGGAATCTTTATTCCCTCCCTGTCCCCGAAGCCTTCATTTCGACATGTGCTTCCATGGACGCTGTAGTACCAGAAGAAAGCAGAGAATTGTGCATGCTTCCTAAAGTTTCTGCCAGGGAGTGACACGTGCCGCTTCTGTTGATATTTCATTGGCCAAATGGAGATCGTGCATCTTTGCCTGATTTTAAAGGGAGCAGGGAAATTTTAAAGGGAGCAGGGAAATACCCAGGGTATGAAGAGCAGGAAATATCAGCATTACTAAAGTGGCCACAATGATGATAATAAATGCAGAAGATATCTTGATTTCTCAAGATCAGGTGAAATGGTTCTTCTTCTCTCTTTCTTTTCTTTCTGAAGCATTTGGATCCTCTATTAGTGCTCCATATTGTCATGTTTGGTAAATATTCATTTGTCCACCCAGTGGAAGAAGTCAAAAGTCCTAAGGCCAAGGGACTATGAGTGAGAGAAGTACAAACATTTATTGAGGACCCACTCTCTATACACAGTGCTTGATACACAGAGCATAATAAAGGTGAATTGCTTTTTAATCCTGGAACCTCCTGAGCGCATCTCAGTATTGGCATTGACAGTACCGCTGCTTGTTGATTGACACTCTAAGTTAGAGGACAGTGGGAGAAGTTTGTAGAAGGAGATAGCCTATGAATCAGTGATCTAGCTCAGGCCTCCATGCACAGCTGGTGCATGATGCTTTCTTGTCTTTAGGGAACTTTGCTTCTGACAATGGTTCATTCATCCTCTACCCCAGCTATTCCTTTAGGTAGGGCAGATATTGTTAGCCCCATCTGACAGATGGGAAAACAGAGTCTATGAATGATCTCATCCCTCTGGTCTGGCTTGTGCCTCCAGCATGACATGTGTCTCCTCTTTCACTGTGTCTGATGAGCTGGACCTGCCAAATTCAGCCTTTCTGTCACTCAGCCCCCAACACTATCAATCAAGTGTTCTCAAATTGGTGGAGCTTAAAAATGACAGCCATTTGAAATTGAGTAGAATTCGGTATTATTAAAATAGCATTCTAAATTTTAATCTTGTGCATTGACTTTTTAATAGCTTCTACTTTCGCTGAAAATTATGGGCCATGCTCACAGACATTCAATTTAAATACTGTCAGGCAAGACTGATTTCTTTCCCAGCACCACCAGATTTTCTTTCTTTCTTTCTTTTTTTCATCACTTCCTTCTTTTCTTTTTTTTGAAACTATTTTTAGGAACTGAGTTAATTTTTCACTACCTGGAGATTTTACAGCATGTGAAATCTAAGAAGGAGAACATATGTTTGTTTACAGCCCTTTTATTATTTGTCCTCCACTCTCTAGCCTTCTTTCAGACTATCCATTGATGAGCGGTGTAGGATCCTCTGCGGAAGCTGGATCGTGGTTACTTATTCATGTTTTTCTGGGCCGTCTTTTCTCATCATTGTGCCATTGTCATAGTGGTGAACAATATCAGTACCTCCCTCGCATGTCCTCTTTCCATACTTAGGCTCTAGGACTTGGAAAAGTCTCCCTGGAGATACTTATGAAGGAGGCCCCTTCCTCACTGCTGTTCTTGTTACTATTTTTTCCTCTCTCCTGCACCCTTCCAGCTTGGTTATTTTCATCCTCTCATTTTATCCCAGTTTTCTTACCTTGAACTAAGATTGGGAGAGTGGAGAAAAAGGGCAGGATCGATAACGAGAAGCCACGATGTATAATAAGGAGAATGTAGCATGGGTCTTGGAGTCAGACCTGACCTGGTCTGGATTTCTTGTTTGGCCAATTGTGATAGGAAATTTACATACCCTCTTTGAGCTTTGGTTTTCCACCTGTAGAATGGGCTTGGTGACTCCATCTCACAGGGTTCTAGTTTGGATCCAATGAAAATGCGTGTGGGGGCACAGTGCTCAGCACCAAGGTTAACAGCATCTACCACTCACCAGCTGTTCTCTCCTCTTTTTACCCTGTGGTCCCTACACCCCAGCCCAGAAGTTCTCAGTCCTAGATGCACACTAGAATCACCTAGGATCCTTAAGAACTGCCCAAATCTCCAGGTCAATTAGATCAGAATCTGTGGGTATATGCTTGTGACATCTTTACTTTCTAGATTCTCTCTGGGTGAATCCGATGCATGCAGGGGTTGAGAACAACTCCAAGCCCCCAGGGTTACCTAAAGCCTGAATACATCTTTCTTTTGAGATCAGAGGAATCTTATTTTAGTGCTTGTGGGCAAAGACCCAGCTCTCTCATTAGCACTGGGATGGGATTTTACCTTTGCTGCCAGCCTGAGAGAATCAAGAGATGAGATGGGATGGAACTGAGACTCCCAGAGGTTGGGACCTTCTGCCCTCCTGGAACCTTCTGCCCTTTTCGTTCTCTGAAATCCCTTTGGTCTAACCCCAAGCCCTCTAACAATGTGTGCTATGCATTCACTGGGCACATCTTCTTATTAAACACTTAAATGTGGCTGGTTTCCATTGAGACATGTAGTGCTATATGCCTATTCTGAAAGCAAGCACCAAAGAGAAAAGAATATCTCATTAACAAAAGTTTTAAAAATGTTAGGTACGTGTTGAAATGATAATATTTTAGATATACCAGGTAATATAACATATTAAAGTTAATCTACTGGTTTCTTTTTCACTTTTAAGGCACTGCTAGAAATTTAAATTGCCTATATAGATCTCATTATTGCATTTCTATCAGAGAGCATCCATTCAATCTCTCATCTGACATTCTTTATATTTCACATGTCACAGTGGTTCCAACAGGTGAGCAGTTGAGGACAAGGACCTCAGCATACTATTCATTTTCCCTTCCCCAAACATCTGTTGTCAGAAAGTGTTGTACGCAGCAGGCAGTTGGCAAATACATTCTGTGCTTGTGGATAATGATGCTAATGGTTATAGCAATGAAGATGATGATGTAATAAAGCTCCAATGAGATATTAGGGGTTTATTTATTAAAATTTGTTTAAAAAGACATGTGCAAGATGAAATAGTTGTATTTGTAGAATAAGCATCCTCAAATACATCTTAATTTTGTATTAATTTACATTTGTAGAGTTCCTCTCCATGACAGAGAAATAACTTCAATAGTTTCTATTTAAAGATGGCCTGACTTTTGGAGTCTTCCAGTGAAAACTCTCTGAAAATATTTAGCCAACTTTTGCTATGAGCCAGAAGTAGATGAGCGTAGAGCAGTGAATGAATGAGACAAAAATCTATGCCTCTTGGGCCTTAAGCAGTCCCTGAAAATTAACATTTTCCCAAATAAAGTGTTTGCTTGTCAGATGGAAGAATAACTATGTTAGAGAAACGTAAGACAAGGCAAAGGAAAGAGGGCCTGGATGGGGACAAATGTGTGACTTGTGAATCTTCCATAAAGGAATCATCAACAAAGTACCAATTGACCAAATGTTTGAAGAAGTTGGAAAAATTTAGGCGGACTCCCTTGATCTTATTGTTTCAGTATTTCACCTACTGTGTTACTCTCATTTATTTATTTATTCAACAAACATACACACTGAGATCTACTATGTGCTTAAGCCACTGGTGAGACAAGGATGTGAGTTCTGTCGCCCTATGAGTTCACCACCTAGTTGCAGAAGCGTGACATTGTGCCCCACACTCATGTCCTCTTCAAAATAAATCCTCAATTAGGCAATGCTCCAGCAGCCGAACCTCTCTGGGGTGCCCTAAGGTAGCACAAGTGCGTCTCATCTGAACTCTTCTGCAGTGCAGGATGTACTGCAGCCATTGCCTGGGAGATTCCTCCAAGGAGTCTGGGGCCTCAAGCAAGTGCTGTGAAGCTCTGGTTATCATTTTGAGCCTAAACTGGGTTGAGGCCCAGAAATGCTGCGATCTCATTGCCACGTGGTGGTTTGAATTTAGGCACAAAAGTTATTTTTGAACCACAAGCGTGTGTAATGACTCGGTTTGAGAGACCTGTGGGTTACCTGCCAAGCCCTTCTTGGTCTGAGCTGTGTCTTTCCCACTTAGTTCATCAGGAGAGGCCCTCCGTCGGAACCATGCAATGTAATAGGGCACATCCTGCTCTCTACCATCCAAACCATGCAGTTTCTGGAGTTGGCTGGCAGAACTGAAACCTTCCATGATCACATGAGGCCATCCTGGAGCTCCAGGCAGGAAGTGGAATTAAAACATGTTTTTCAGTAGAGCTGTGCTCTGAGTAACAGCCCCCTCCTCTGGCTAAGAGAACTCATTCTTTATTCATTTCACTTTTGAAACTAGAAAAATTGTCTTTCACTAGATGAACACACAAGCTCATTGCTAAATGTGTCCAGTGTCCATCTCCCTGCACCAGGTTGACTTTTGGCAGCTGGAGTCAGTCTGATGAAAGGGCCTTCTTTTCATTTTTCCTCTTTTCACCCCTCCTGCTTCCTTGCTGTCATCCCATGAATATGTGCATTGTGCTTCTGGTTTCCTGTCATTCCAGAACTTTCCTAACCTTACCTGTGTTCCCTCAAGCTCCCTGTATCCCATGTCCAGTGCTCTGGGGAAGGAGGCAGATGGCAGAGATTTCCATCCTGCCACCCAGGGAGGCAGCTAGGGTAACAGCAACAAGTGACTGATGGAGTTTCCTAGCTGAGCCTGCAGGGGACACCAAATCACCAGTGTCCCCTGAGCAAAACAGCTCACCTGGAACCAGTGCCTGCTGGCAGAAAGTGGCAACAGCTGGTGCTGCCTTAGCTCTTGACCATGCTAAGGATAATACTGAATGGGTGACTGGTAATTGCTGTATCTGTGGCTAATAATGACTGCACTGGGGTCCCAAGCTCTGTGACAAATGGGGTTTTCTCATGTATTTCCTTGATTTACTGCAACTTCCTCTTATTTTTCTCCCTCTCCTCCCTTAGCAAACTCCCGTGCACCCTTTGGGTGTTGGCTTTGGGGAAAGTGCTCCCCCAAGTACTTGGCTTATCACCCTATTTCGTACTTGCCTCTGTCTTCTGTGTCCCTTGACAACAGGAACTGTGCCTTGCTTCTTATTGTATTTCCAGGGACCTGAAAAGTATATCTGGTATTGTTGGTATTTGTAGACTTGAGTGGACCCCATCTACGTGCGTGGCATCATTTGATTAATTATACACATCTCTTGATTATCTATTAAGTGAAAGGAAGTAGCAGTTTGGATAAGTCAAATGAGCAGACAACTCAAAATTTATTTATTTAAGTTTTCACAGTGCTCCAGGGGGCCATTTGAAAGACAGAACAGGTTATCTGTCTCCTTGATCATTGCCATATTATTAAAGATGAGCTCTTCAGTGGTATTTGAATATTGATAATGATAAAATACCTGCCATTGTTGCCCTCTTCAACATCTCTTCATCCTTAGTGCTTCTACCCAGTCAAGACAAGAATGGTTGTTTATGGAAATGAATGTGTTGTTTATCGATGTGGACATGTCTCATTGACCCACTATTGCTACAATACCTCATATCATAAAGCACTATTGTATAAATTAAACATAAGGGTGAGCAAGCTATGGCTCATTATTAGCTACTGTATTCCTCATGCTCATACTTGCTGCTAATCTATGCTAGATGCCTGGGGGAATGCCAAGGGGGGAAAACAGGCCAGTGAGAGGTTGAAAAGTACTCCAGATAAGCCATATTTGATAACTGACTTCTCTTTGGCTCAGATGTGTGGCTAGCAGATACACTTGGGAGGGGAACATTGGGGCACTGGAGTGTGGCTGAAGGCAGGGTATGTGGCTACCACTTTTACCTAGGTTCCATGAAGCTTTGTGTGCTCAAATGATGCTGGCTTCATGACAGCCTCAATTACAAAAATACCTTCTTATTAGCCACAACTCCATGCTAAACATTTGGCTCCAGCTTTTTCTATATTATTGTTCAGCTTTAAGCATCCTGAGTGGAAGGTACAATTTCCCATTTGGTAAATGAGGAAACTGAGTCCTCTTAGGGTAAGTTACTTTCCCAAAGTCAGGCACATTGTAAGTGGTGGACCTGGGACTCAATGAAGTTCTTCCTGACTACTTTTCTCACTTTACCTCACTGCCTAAAAAGCCAGTCTGGGCTGTCCAGAATTTGTTGTGCATTGGACGTGCAACTTTTAGCAAATCACACCCATCTCTGGGCCTCCGCTACCTTTTTTTTGTACAGTGATGAAACCACTAACTGCCTACTGACAATGCCAGGAAGAGTGAGGAAGGTTCAGGCACAGCAGTGATTAGGAAGGTAATGTGAATTCAAGATAAAGGGGGCACATTATCATTGCTTGTCTTCTGTGCTGACTCTGGCACTTTCTGGACCATGACTGAGAACACTGAGCGAATGCTGAACATTCTTCAAAGAAGCAAACCAGTGGTTTTCTTGGCTTTGGTGATCTGCACAGCTTGTGTGAGCCCTGAGCTTGTGGGGCTCCTCCAGAGGTTGCCACAGGGATGAGGAAGCAGGTGGGGGTTTGGGCGCTGCTATGATGTGGACAGAGTGCACGCAGGCTTGCTACAGCTTTCAGGGGGGTTGTGGCCTTTGTGCCTTTTGTGGTCTCAAATCTTAAGTAATTTCTGAATTCTTTTTATGTTGAACTAAGTGGGTGGGTAACTTCACTCATCCCTTTCATGATCTGTGCCCAATTTGCTAAGGAGGGAGAGGGGAGTGGGGGGACCAGATATTAGAAGCAGAGACGCAGGAGGCCATCCATGCCAAACAAGATGAGGGGTGGAGGAGGAAGAGGTTTACTTCTTTGTTAAACCTGATTTGGAATAACACCACCACCACCAACAACAGAAACTATAGTCATCCATTGGTTTCCAGGAACAATTGCTTTTAGGAACCCCTGCAGATAGCAAAACGTATAGTTGTTCATGTCTCTTATATAAAATAGCATAAAAAAAATAACATATTCACACATAACCTGCCCAGTACTCCCATCCACTCCCATCTGTGTAAACCATCTCTAGGTAATTCATAATCCCTCATATAATGTCAGTGCATTGTAAATAGTTATCATATGTATTGTTTAGGTATAGTATTAATAGAAATATATATCTCCACTGGGTTCTAAATATGTGTCAGTAACTAAGCTCTTCAGGTGTATTATCTCATTTAATGTTCTAAATATCTTTATGAACTAAGAACTATTTTCATGACTTTTTATAGATGAACATACTGAGGCAGAAAGAGGTGAAGGAACTTGTCTGTAGCCACATCCTGATTAGTAATGGAGTCAAGACTAGAATCCAGGAATAAGGATTGAAATGCTAGAGCCTTACTCTTAATAAATATTCTCTGCTACCTCTTTGCAATAAAATTGAGGACAAGAGTTAATTCATTCAGGACAGAAGATCCATGGTGTTGTACTGTTTTTATCCAAGACAACAGAAGGTAGCTATCTTAGTCCTCTCAAGCTGCTATAATAAAAATACTTTACACTGGGAAGTTTAAACAGCAAACATTTATTTCACATAGTTCATCCAAGATCAAGTTGTTGGCAGATTCTAAATCTGGTGAGGGCTTATTTGCTTGTTAATAGATGGACAACTTTTCAGTATGTCCTTACATTGCAGAAGAGTGAACAAGATCTCTGTCTCTTTTATGTAAGAACACTAATTGCATTCATGAAGACTCCTCCATTATCTTCCAGGGGCTCCAACCTTCTACTATCATCATACTAGGCTTATGATTTTAACATATGAATTTGAGGGAAAGGGCATAAACATTCCATTCAAAGCAGGAGCCAATAATAGTATGCACTATGAAGACTTTATTTTTTCAAAGATACATTTAACTGGCAAGCGTGGAGTGGTTTCAATTCCCAGTACTGAAAATAAATAAATAAATAAATAAATAAATAAATAAATAGGATACATTTAGAATCAGGGCCACAAATGATGGGGAAACCCAATTCCTAAGCACATTTATTTATTCTCAATAATTGTGTTTATTGGAACATGATAACCAAAAAATCTTTCTTTTTCATCTTTAGAAACCTCTCAGGGGTTATTACCTGTAACTTCCAATTGTGTATGTAAATATATATTTTCTTCTATTGCCCTTTTCTGGATACTATTTTCATCAGTTAAGGCCTTTTTCTGGTTGCAAAAGAAAAAAAAAATCAGTCATGACCTTCCATCAGCCTCAGTCTCTTCTCTATTTCAGGACCATGGACAAGACCCAGGGTATTTGGAGGAAATCTTTGATATGTGTTTATATTCCTTAGAACATTTTCCTAATCCTTTTGGAAGCCACCCTAGCATTGTCTGAGTACACACAGGTTGACATGAGAGCGGATGATGCTTTAAACACCTCGCAAGCATAATCTGCATCGCGGGTAATTGACCCTTCTTTGGCTTTTACCTTGTTGGGCTTATTGGGCTTGGCATTACCAATCTTTTACTTTACATAGGACCTGCCTGTCTGAGATTTTGGTCCCTCAGTGTAGCTGATGCTAAAATCAAAGCAAGCAATAAGCATTCACCTGTTCTTCAACATCATTAGACAGTGATGATGAGGATGACCTGGGTGATGTCCATGCATATTTATTGAGTGCTACAGTGAGCCAAGCACTGCTCTGGAATGTGTCACATATACTGGCTTATTTAATCCCTGCAAGAATCCTAAAAGGTGTGGGGAGATTATAGATGAAGAAAAGGAGACACAGAAAGACTAAGTGAATTGTGCAAAATGACCTAGTTAGGTTGTAAGCGGTAGAAAGTGTCCCTGCTCTGATCCTCGAGGTCATCCCATGTGCACTCTTATAGGGTCCTCAGGTGGAAGGGAGGAGCTAACCTTCTGGGACATGGGTATGTTTTTCAAATGCTTTTGTACTGGATGCCTGTGTCCTGGAGTTGTGGTGAGACTAGAATCCCTACTTTGTAGTAGAGGGAGCTGAGCATAGTCAAGTGATTTATGTATGGTTACACAGATGTACAGAAGCCAGGTTCATCTGTCAGGGAACCTCTGTTCCTTGTCTTTGCTCAGTCACAAACAGTCCTACCTTAAAGTGAAGCCTGGTTTCTTGCTTCATGGGAAGATGCAGGAGATGAGGTTGGAATGTGATAGAAGTTGATGATCATAATAAATATTCCATTCAAAGCAGGAGCCAATAATAGTACGCACTATGAAGATTTTCTTTTTTAAAAGATACATTTAGCTGGCAAGCATGGGGTGATCAGCACCCTCTTCTGCTCAGGATCCTAGCTTGTCTAGACAAGGAGGTGGTGCTTTTCTGGAAGCCAAGGATAGCAGAAGAAGTTGTCTTTATAATCAAGCAGTATAGGCCCACAATAAAAAATGAGTGTGGGTGCTGAAGGGTTGATAAACCCTGCCAGTCTAGATCACCTCACTGCACCATTTATTGCTAATCTACTGCTGGAAGAGGACATGTTGACCACAGTGTTGCCTGAGTTAACCTTTAAAACAAAACAAAAAGTATTGCCAGTTGCATTGGGCACAAGTGTTCTACTTGCTGGCAGACATAAATCCCAGTTTCTACCATTTCCTCCTTGGTGCCTGCATCTGTGTGACCAGGCTTGACCTGAATGAACAAAGGGCAGTCTGACTTTGGTGTGGACTAGTCTCACTGACAACTGCTGAATTGTAATGCCGTCATCAGGTGCGGCCTCAGAGTCATCCTTGAGAACTCATTTACTTACAGCTGGGTAAGCTGAGGTCCAGAGCAAGAAAGAACTGAAAGTCAGTGTTGGCCCATAACCTAGTGATCTTCTTTGCACCCAAACACAACTACTATCAATAACATCAATATAGTGTCAATATTATTATGTTTTCTGTTTATAAAGCTTCCATCTGAGGTCAAGCATGGGGCTATATACTTTCAAGTTTGCCAAGGCAAAGTAAACAGTAAACAGTCTTCCCCTCAATGAAATTATAAGGCAGAGATCTATCATCACCATCACCATCATCATCATCAAACGAATCAACCTACTGTGAGCTTTTACTATGCTCCAGGTGCCAAGCTACGTGCTTTATTTATATTGTGTCTTCATTTACAACTTATGTGACGTTTATTACTAATCATGCAAAGCCCTCCACCATGAAGCCCACAGTGGGAGATACATTTAATCAGGCACAACAGAAATTTAGAGAAGACGGAACAATGCAGATGCTTCATGGAGATGGTGAGTTGTGTGGGGGAACCTGAGCTAAACTGAGCAGACCGATTAGCGAAATGAGAACAGCTGAGGTGGAGAGGACAGCCAATGGGCAGGAGCCACCTGAAGCCAGCCCGAAGGTGCCACTAGGGGGAAACATGGAGGGAGGTCTGAGCAATGAGCACATGCTCCATTCTAGGCCCTGTGCCAGGCTCTGAATGGACAGCCATGAGAATCAGAGCCTTGGCACTCAGGAATAGGGGAGAAGACTCCAAAAACATAAGGTCACCATTCTGGATGAAAAGGATTGGACAAGGGGCAACCTCAAAGGAGTATGTGGGATCAGAGGAAAGGAGTCAATCTCAATCGTCAGTGTTTACTGAAGATCTGGCTTCATATTAAAAGCCACAGGAAGTCACAAAAGGATTCTAAGTTGGAGAGTGACTTGGGCACATAATCTCTTTGGGGAGACACTGCTGGTACCATGGAGAACAGCCTGAGGACAAGGAAACCTGTTGAGGCATTGCAGGCAAGCACAACAAAGCCAGCAAAGGCACCCTCAGTATCCAAAGCTGAGACCAGGCGGAAAGGAGCAATCATGAGAGTCAGTGGGCAGGGGCTTGGTGGTGGAAGGGTGGAGTCAGCTGACAACTGCCCTTGCAGGTCCTTGTCCCTCCTTGTCTGCGTATTTTCTGCCTGTGAGCAAGGATGGGGGGCCTTGCTAGTGCCATACTCTGGTTTGGTCAGCTGCCCAGTCTGTAGCCCAAAGCCCAGAGCTCCCCAAAGTCAGAGCTTATAGCTGTCAAGGGAAATCACTTGGCTCAAAAAACTGTCCCCCCACCCCTGCTGTTGGACGGTCGATGTTTGCATTTGCTATGCCAGCCACACCTGCTTGCTTTCCCCCATTCCCAGTGCTGAGAGTGGGCTGCTATTGAAGGGCAGGCTTCTGGGAGCCCAGGCTCACCGTAGCAGAAAAGGAGGGAAGAAAGAGATGCATCTGGTGCCAAGAGAAATACTAACTTGACATTTAGCAAAAGGGTGAATCCATTTACTGTGCTGCAACAGTGAGGCATTTGCATCCTGATTCAGCTTCTGTTTTCCTATTGTCTCTCATCTTCAGTGGTCTGACCAGGATGCAGACTTAATGTTTATGAAGGGAGGGTTCCTAGTCCCCTCAGAGTCCCCACCACCCCTGCACACAGAGCCCAGAGCTGTTCTGATTGTCCACAAGCACTTTTCTCCATCCCCGAAGTTTCAGTCCCACCCCATATAACTTGGATACTTGCATATGTGTATTTTCTTGAAATTCCTTGTATTCCTTTAGTTGCCTCTGCCCTGGCCCGGCTTTCTAGCTGCCAACAGAAACTGCATGTAAACAGGAAGGAGCATGATCTATCCATCAGGAATACTCCTCCAGAGCTGCTCAAAGACTTTAGCATTTACATGGCTTCTGCTCTGTTACTGTCCGGCAGTAGTTCAGTGAGTTGGTGAAAAGAGGTGCCATTCCAGGGGAAGAAGCAAAGCCCTGGGTATTGGGATATTTATACAGTGCCAGGCTGTGTACTGATACTTTAGTTACATGGTATCATTTAATTATTACCGGATGCAGTGGAATGGGTTTGCTTGTTCCATTTATAAATAAGGAAACTGGACAAATTCATTCATATTCCCAGATGGGAAGTGGCAGAGCCAGGGAGCCATGTCTGCCTGACTCTGGGGTCACCATGTCACTGCTGCTGGTGGCATGGATGAGTCTGGAGAGTGGGCACAGTGTGCAGTGGATGCTATGCTTTCTGGTCCCCATCCCCTCCAGTGGCCTTCCCAGGCTCATGGTGGAGCAGGGCACTCTGGAGGAGTAGGGAACACTCCTTTTGCTTCATCCCTACCCCACAATCCTCAGAGAAGATGTTACTCCCTACCTTCTTATCCTTCCCACACTGGATCTGGTAACTCAGCATCTCAGAATCTACCTCAGGGCCATTCAGAAATTCATGGAATCTTTTTCCAGAAATTGCTTCCAGGCCCCACCCGTGGCAGCCTGGCCACAGACAGCTTTACTGCTTTGAACCCCATTCAAATTCTGCAACACCCCCATCCATGAGCCTTCAACCTTTGACCACGCCCCCATGCCACAGCAGGAGGGAGAGCTAACAGATCCAACATTGTACTGAACCTCTAGGGTTTACAGTGATTCATGAGGCAGGAGAGAGAGGTGGCAAGCACATATTAATACACCAGTTAGATATTATATAGCTTTTTCTCAGTCTTTTGATTAGCACTCTGAGTTTTCCCAAGCTTACTGTCTCCACATTGATATCAACTATCCCACAGCTTATGAGGTATATGGGCGTATCCCTTATTATAAAATCACCCTCTTTGCAAAGTGATAGACCCGACCACAGTTGTGGTAGAAACAGATCCAAAGCCCAGTCCTGTTCCTCTAGACCTCACCTGTGTGCCTCTCTGCATCCTTAGGGGGTGCCCAAGCTGGCTGGAATGGAAAGGGCATTGCCAGTGACTTTGCTCATTAGAAGTTTTGATGAGAACTCAGTGGTCTGCAGAGCTAAAAGAATGGATCGGTCTCTATGGCAGCAGATGAGCAAGGGTACATTGAGCAATCTATGGGAATGCCAGTCCACACTCGCCCTTTTAAAAGGTGATAGCTGGGTACGGGACTAGAGTTGACTGGAAGATCACCTCTGGAGTTTGAATTCTGATCTTGGTTTGGTCTACATCAATTACTAGGTCTGACTTGTCATTGTAATTCTAACTCAATCCTCAGGGTAAACTCTTTCAAAATGCCTCCTGTTGTGAAATCTTAATGCTGGTGAGGACCTTAGATATTTCTTTAATGCAAAGGCTGCAAACTAGGGTTGTACATCAGGATCACCTGAAAGTGCTTCAGCCTAGCCTGGCTGAATTAAAATTTAGAGTCAGTATTTTATTTTTAACAGTCACCTCTTCTTCCAGGGTTTGGGAACAATGATCTGGTTTATCTACAAGCTCTCAGGCAAATAATTTTTTTTGTAGTAAAATTCCCCCCTCCCCTGTGTGTCTACTCTTGGACAATCCTTACTTCTTTCCTTGCATTGACAGCTTTTATTATGTTGCTAAGAAGCAAAAGTTCAAGGTGACCTTCCTCTGGTTCCAATTTTTCTTCTCAGTGCACAGGAGGTGGTTGGTTCTGTATGTCACTTTTGGGATACTCATAGAATAGAAGAGAGGAAACTTTTAGGTTCTGATGCACACATCTGTACTGCACATCTGGTGAGCTTCTTTGTGTTCTGTATCTTCTCATCACTTCTGGTAATTATTTGGTGATAACTTGGAACACATATTTCAGGGACTGGGATGCAAGAATTGCTTTGTAGAGTAACAATAATCATGACTTTCCCATGCTTCCAAAGGCCCTTGCAGTTGGGAGTGTCATGAGCATCAATGATGTGTGTCACTTCCCTACCTGCTTTTCCATATACTCCTTTGCCCTCTCATGGTGATGGTAGGGTCATGTATTGGGCTAGGAGGGCCACAAGATAAAAGTGACTTGGGCCCCTGAGTTATTTCTTTGAAGGAAGCTACCTGGAGAACTACCAGACTCAAAAGTGACTTTGCAGGAATATGAAGTAATGACTAAGCATAAGGTCTCCGGAATTTAAGGAGCCATTTGTTACTGCAGCATAGCCTTGCCTTTCCTCACTAGTGTGGTTCATATTATCCTGCAGCAGACTTTCCTGTAGATCAACCTTCTAGTTCATGGCATTTGCAGGTTGCTTCTCCTCCAAAAAGTAGAACTTCCTAGGAATCTTCTCAAGTCGTAGTAATGCTTTATGGAAGCAGAAAGAACATTGTTATTTTGAGCCACAGAAAAGAAAAAAAAAACACCAAAACAAACTTAGGATTTTTGTCATTTCTCCATAAAGGAATTAAAAATAGAGGCATATGGACAGAGAAAAAAAACCTAACAACACTGCCTGATCTGGTGTGGATGTGTTCTTTGAAAGTATTAATTACACGCTCATGCCATTTCAAAAATATTAATTCAAATGCACACAGCTTGCTAGTCTCTTCTTGTTTTGTCTGCTGGATGACTCGGGACAAAGCTGACTGAGAATTAATTGATTAATAACAAGCTGCGGCTGTGTATGTTTTCACTGTCAATATCCTCCGGACAAGCTTCTCGGAGCCCTGGTTTTGTCTGTAGGAGATGTGGTTTCCTCTTTAGGGAAATTTTACTATTTAGCAGCGTTATCTCATCTGACCTTTCCTCCTTTGGCAATAGCGGAAGTCACTTATCTGAGAATGAATGCATGAGTGTTATTTTTGGAGCTGCGCTTGGGAGGTCTGTTTGGCATGTGTGTTATATAGAATGACAGGTAGGATGAGGTACCGCTGTTCCTGAGAATGCATTGCATATAAAAACAGTCCACCATGAGTAATGCATGTCTTTACATCAAAGATATGTCATCCCCAGTAGTGGTTTGATTAAATATAAACACCTTGCCTAGGGAGGGAAAATATTAGGGCATTAGTGGCATAAATGTGAAATTTCCTTAGCAAGTTCCTGAGAGAGTGGAACACAAGTCAGATAAGTTTTGGTGGGGGATGTGAACTAGGGAGATGAGACACATATGGTAGCATGAGCTGAATGCTGTGCGGAGGAGCTGCTCAGTCCAATAGCACTGAGTACTGGAGGAAGGCAATGAAGTGGGTTTGGGTAATGAAAGATTTAGGTTTCTGTAGTGTAAGCTGGGAGCACCTGTGTTGGTGTGTTGTATGAGGTTGATTTCTTCTCATGAAACACAGGACTCCAAAGTATTTTAAAATAAGCTGGGCCTGGTGGCGCATGCCTGTAATCCCAGCACTTGAGAGGCTGAGACAGGGGGATCATTGCAAGTTCGAGACCAGCTTGGGCTACAAAGTGAGCTCAAGGCCAGCCTGAATGGCATAGTGAGACCCTGTCTCAAAAAGACAAAGGCCAGGGGTTTAGCTTATTGGTGTAAGCACTTGCCTGGCAAGTGCGAGGTTGTGAGTTTTCAGTGCTGGAAAAAAACAAAACAAAACAAAGCAAAACAAAACAAAGTATTTTAGAACAATGTTGGGTTTTTCCTGTGACTCTTGGTTGAAATTTTGTCATATCACGTATGTCAAGTGATATTTCTGCCATCCTCAAGTGTGGTAGGGCTGGCAGAAGACAAGAGAAGCAAGGTCAAGTCCATCAGGAAATCTGTTCCTTTCTGCATCTGGGTCCAGAGTATGGAGTGACCAGCCCAGGCTCTGTCACTTGTATGGCAAGGAGCATTTGGCCCATAGATACAGAGCCTCAAATACTCCTAGTGCCTGCTTCTTCCTCCTTGTAGTTCTCCTGGGTCTCAGCCTCAGCTTGGGCATTCAGAGCCACATTCAAATTAGATTCTTCAAAGATTGTCTCCTTCCTCACAGAGACGCCTATGTGAAGGCCCAGGAGTGTTACTTCCCTCTGGAAGGCATTTCATGTCCCGGTTAACCCTGGGTGTCACCTGCGTCCTTACTGAACTGACACCCTTCTTCAGGCTTCTTTGGGAGCTCTCCACCATTTTAAATAGATATTAGTCAGATTTTCCATTTCAGGAACAAAAATCCAGCAATTTAAAGGAAGACAGATTTATTTTGGCTCATGTTTCAGAGGATTTAGTCCATGGTTGGTTGCCTGCAAAGCATAAATGGCTTGGCCACATCCATGGTAAAGGAAAGCTACTCATACTATCACAGCCAAGAACAGAGAGAGAAGGGAGGAGCTGGGGACAAGAATGTACCCTTCCAAGTTCACCCCTAGTGATCAGCCCCAGCTCCACATAGCAGAGTCAGCTATTAATTCATCTATGGACTAATCCACTGATGAGGATAGCACATTCTTGATCCAGTCACCTTCTAAAAGACCCACTCTGAACAGAAGACTTTGGAGAGGTATTTTAGATCCAAACAGCAGCAGTGTAGAATCAAAATGTTGATGAACTTCTTGAGGTAAAAATGCTGAGCTGTCAAAAGAAGCCACAAGTTGTCTTTTTGTGGAGTATGGATTCTGTTTCCTGGAAAATCTTTTGTTTGGCCTGAATTGATGGAGTGTGGCAGTTTGCTTGTAGGTCAAGATGAAGCTAAATTGTCTTGCCACAAAGAGGGCTGCATCAGTCAGTTTCAACCATGCTCTGCTGCAGTAACCAACAACCCCTACAGTGTCATAGTGCAAGGAAGGTTTACTCATTGTTCAATACAGGTATGTCAGTCAAGAAAGAAGATGGGGAAAAGAGTAAAGGCTGTTTATTATAAAGACCTAGATTCCCTCTTGGTGTTTACTTCTCATATCATCTTAGCAAGAAGCAGTGATGAACCGCTCTAGCCACAAACTTCTATCCCTAAGTGACATGTATCATGTTGCTTGTGTTGCATTGGTTAGGAAAATCATATGGCTGAACTTAGCTTCAACAGGGACCTCAATCATACAAGTCTGCCAATTTTGCAGAGAGGAAAAAGTAGGAATATTTGTGAATATCCCAGATAACTCCTCCAGGGAACAGTGTGGGTCAGGAGGCTTTCAGAGGAGGAGCAAGGGACTTGGGCTGCTTGGGGACCATGTTTCAACCAAGAGGGGCTCATAGGGGAAGACTAGGGAGGGATCTTTGGTTGTTCCTTGGCCTAGAAGGCACTAAGGTAAGCTCCAAATCTGTTAGAGCCGTTTTCCTTGAGGTGTGTGGTTAACTGGCCTTCTCCATCTTTCCTGTGAAATCATCAACAATTTGTGTTGTTCAACAGCTGTATGGGAGAGAGAGAGAGAGTGTGTGTGTGTGTGTGTGTGTGTGTGTGCATGCACGTGCATGCATGTGTAAGCTGGGACTAGGGGACGGGGTGGGGGTGGCTCAAAGAAAAGCCTTGTTCAAGGTGCAAGTCATTTGGGGAAGAGTGAGAGACTGTGAACTCAGGCCTGGGCATTGATTAAGCCACAGACAGCTGACATCCAGGTTGATGCACCTGTTGTTTTTCCTCCTAGATCATAAATTCTTCAAGGCTGAAGACTGTTTCTTATTTATATGTATGTCCCCTGCAAAGCCAAAACCTGCTGTGGGTAAAGTGGATGTTTCATTGTTTAATGCCTATTTATAGGTGAATGGATATGAGAGCAAACATTCTTCTGCCTCTTTCCCTGGATTCCAAACCCTGCTGTGGGTGACAGCCAGGGGACATGGAGTGGGCCAGCACTCTGCTCTCAGAGCAGCTCTCTCCATTCTGCATCCAGCCTTGACTTCCAAGCCCGTTAAGGGAATGGAGCCTCCAGTTGCTCTCAGAGTGAAATCCCATGCCCTCCTCCACTGCCCTGACCTGTCTTAGGGAGAGGACTGGCTCCACCAAATGCTAAGGGCCCAAGCAGTGCAGGAAGTCCAGACACAGAGCTGGTGGGAAGGTGGGGGGTGGCGGAGGGCAAAGGGGGGAGCATTAACAACAGTGAGGGCCTGAGGCTCATGGTCAAGATACTGGCCTCGGGATCTGTGCCTTCACTTCCCATTCACTCATTCGTCCACGCCCTTCTTGAGCCATTCAGGTATTATTTCACTCAGTCCCTCTACCATGCATAATGGTAAAAGAGGACATGAGGCCTGACCCAACGGCGTCATGTGAATGCATTGCTTGGTCTTTTACCTGGTTTTATTTTGTGCCAGCCACTCTAGTACACCCTAGGGAGAGAGAGAGAGAGAGAGAGAGAGAGAGAGAGAGAGAGAGAGAGAGAGAGAGAAAATATTATTATAATTGACCTATTTATTATTAGTTATTGCTGTTCATCTTTGCAGGTCTGCCTAGTTTATGAGTTAAACTTGAGCATAGGCATGCACAGTATGTATAGGAAAACATAGCGAACTGCGTAGGTTTGGTGTTATCTGTGGCTTCAGGCATCCACTAGGGGCCTTTGGATCTATTCCCCACAAATAAGGGGGGACTACTGCATTTTTGATGTTCTGAGAGTCTGTAGAAATTGGTGGTTTAGTCTTGCTCCTCAGGGAGACTAAACTCTGGTGGGAGACAAAATGCATGCACTTGTCCTGTAAAACACCTGGGGTCACCTCTGCAGAGATCCAAAGGCTATGTGGTTATCACTGTCAGGCCTCAGTGCCCTGACCAACACTGGATGGCTTTCCATCACTGACCATCAACTGTTGGTCTTTCCTCTGAGAGGGACAGAGGGACAGGTCGATTCTCAGCAGGACCCCCTCTAACATTGATGGCAGTAGGGTGGGAAGTGGGGCTGAGCTGATGGAAGGGGTGCAATCCATTGTCTTCCTTCTTGCCCTCTGAGGCCAGCAATAGTAATTGTCATTGTTGTTATCACATCATCATCGTTATCATCATTGTCACAACAAACTACACTTGGGGTGGACCTTCTCCCAGCATTTTGCCTGCATTGAAGGAGATGGTCGCAGTGTCCCACTCCATATCCCCACGGCAATCCTGTGGTCACCTGAAGACAGACCCTGTGGAGTGCACACTAAGGGTTTCCTGCAGCTCCTGCCATGGTGCTTTCTGTCTTTGTGAGATGAGGGGCAGGTGGGAAGTGCCAGGAGTTACCCTCAGCTGTATCGCTCCCCCCCATGATGGTGGGGGGATGTGGGACACTCCTCAGCAATCTACCACCTTTTTTGTTTAAGGGAATAAAACAAAACAATAAGAACAGAACAAAACAGTGAGAATAATATTGGATTTCGAAAACAAAACAAAAGGAAATCTGTCATGGTTGCTATATTGCATATTGTTGTCCTCTAAATAGATACTCAGACTACTAGCTTTAGATCTGAAAAGTCAATCAAACCATATGACCATTTTTTTTTACTTCAGTTGCTATCATCTCAGCCTGTGCTCCTCCAAATCAGTCAGTTGCTTATAGGGAGGGTGGGTCTTCTTGTCTCCTGGCTGTACACTGGCTGGCTCACAGGAGGGCATGGGTTAGCTTCTTGGTTCTCCTCCCAGCCCACAACTGCCACTGGCTCATGGGAAGGTGCATCTTTATGCCACCTTTTGAAAGGCTTTTGGCAGGATTGATCCCCAGTGGCACACAACAGGAATAACCC